>JASAND010012762.1:0-115004 GCA_030248195.1 Trissonchulus latispiculum
TGGCATTGAAAATTTGTCATTTTTGCAGAAATCAAATAATCCACGATTTCTTGGGATACGCAAGCCGTAAAATTAAACTAACGGTGTCGATTTGAATGTCTCGTTCAGGCCGATAATCCACGGCATGATAATCTTCCAACTGCTATCCCGTGAGCAGCTATCATAAAAAATGTAGTTTTTGCGAAAACATGACCAAATTTTTTCCAGCGATTGTGGAGCATTTATGATGCAAGCTAGAGGGTTGCCACTTACTAGACGTGTTTTACACAAAAATGCACAGGAACCCTTTTTTAGTTGCCTCGATTGCTGCTTTCTAGTTAAAGTGGCCGCTTGCTAAAGTTGGGAAAGTAGGCAAAATCCAGGTTGCGCAAACATTTTAGCTAATTTCTTCATAACGAATAGTGATTTCATGATAATTTAAAAAAGGGTCCCCAGCTATTTGACAGTGGATCCGAATGATGTAGCCGATGCCTCACGAAAAAAATTTACTTTAGTCTGCAAAAGATCTGGAAAATTAAAGTACATCGAAAATCCAGTAAAATTGTTTCCGAAAACTGAAGTTTGTTTCATTGCATTCATTAGAAAGAGAAAATGTTAAGCAGCATTTTGATATAAAAATGGCTTCTTTTCTCCAAGTAATGAATGAGTGATAAGGGTTCAAAGTTGATGTCTCCAAAAGGAATCACCACCTTAAACCTTCTTAAGCACTTCTTTAATCCAAAATACTTTCCTGTGAACTTGTGCCTATAAGAAGTTCCTCACAAGTTACTGCACCTATTTTGTAACATCCATTGAAAGCAACGTCATGTTGTAGTCCCACAGTAGCGCACCACATTTACAGTACATCTCTAAAAACCCTTTTTAGACACAAAATAAACATTCTTTGGTCACAAAAGGCAAAAGCTCGCCCGTTACGTTTTGACTAGTGTGCAGAAAAACACGTCCTGCATAGTTTCTTAGTCGAATTAGGCGCACAATATCAGGTAAACTGATTTCGCAAAAAGGATCAGCATCAAAAGTACCACTTTCTTATAGCTCGCGTATCGTTTAATACCTACCTGATGCAGTGCAGAGCCCATTACCGGTACCAAAAATCCCTGATAGATATAATCCAGTAGCTGATCCTGAACATAGATATGGGCAACCTAAAGATAAACCAAAAAACAAAAATCTCCTTCACAACTTCGAGTCTCCACCACCCCCCACCCCAGGCCAATGCTAGCTTTCATTTGACATGAATGAGAATCACATTTTTTAATGACACAGTAGTTTATGGGGGACAAATTCTCAAAGCACTCAACAGCAACAGGAACCACTCAAAAAAGCATAAAAACTAACCTGAATAACGGCATTGCAAAATTCCAGGGCAGAATGAAAGGCCTGCAGTTCCGAACTGCACTCAATGTCCTCCTGGGTGAAACCGTGCCAGTCATCCGAGGCCCCGGGGATCTTTCGAGGCAGCATGGAGTAGAGACCGCTTAGACCAGTGGCCAGCACCTGTAAATAATACACTAATTGCATAAATAACAAATGATGCAAACAAACAAACAAACATTAGCAGTTAGCACTTCAAAGAAACTTCACTTCGGGGGCGATGGAACCGCCCTCGTGGGAAATTTGATGGACATGGACCCATCCAATGGAAATCACCACAGGCGTCCCCTGGCATCCGCCTGGTCAACGGCGCTAAATGGGTTCCATTTCTGCGGGGCATGGCTGATCATTCCTTCTGTCTTTATCTTCAGTCATGTCGGAGTTGGATACCTCCTGTCCTTAAATTATGCTGCCGAGCGGGTGGATGCTGTTATAGCCCTATTCCGGGCTTCCTTTGTGGCCAGCCTTGCGAAGACGTGTGCTGAGCTTGGAGATGGAGGCTCCCCATATGCATAAACCGATTGCCGCCAAGAATAATAATAAAAAGAAACTTCACTTGCAGTGCTAGCGTTATATCCCCCCCTGCCAACTGACAACTTTGAATGTTACCGTTTTGGACTAAAATAATTATTCAAAAATAAGCTTGTATGTACAGCTAGATAAATAATATAGATAAAAACTTAACACATTGGCCCACATTTTACTACGAATAAAAGTACACAATAGGAGCAGTCCCAAAAGTTTAAAGAATCTTGCCCGATCTGAAGGTGCTGACCATATTTCCTTTACGTCAGAAAACAGTAATACAAACAAACGGGGCTTATTCTACTGGGGGGGGGCGGGGGCCCCCCATAAACACCCTCCCCCCCCCAAAAAAGTGGGTGCCCCTTTTGGTACCAACTTTTGCCCTGAAGAAATCGCTCAGAAGGCCAAATTATCAAAAACTTTCCGGCTTCGCCGGAGATTTTTAGTCGATTTATGCCTATTTAAACACTAAATCCGATTATTTTTGGCGATTGCTAAAAATAGCGCAATTTTTAGCATGTTTCTAGAAAAATTTTGAAAAATTCCCCCCCAAAATTACTCGCCCCCCGAGGGCACCCCCCCCCCAAGAAAAAAATCCCTAGAATAAGCCCAGACAAATAATAAAGGAAAACAATAATCACAACAAAAACAAAAGCACAAACCGGACAAAAATTGGAATGTTCCGAGACGAACAGAGCAACCGAGTCAACCTTTCGAGAGACGGCCAAAATCAGCAGGAGAGCATCTCGGGCCAACTGACCCACACTCCCATCCCGATAGAGATAGGGAATTAGAAGGGTGAAGACGGAAAATTTCGGCGGACCATCCTCCGTGGCATAGCTGAAAAAGAATTCCAGAAGGCTGCTGTCAGAGCTGAGACTGACACAGATCTGATTGAGCAGGAGGACAAGGCGACGTTCCACTTCGGCCTAAAAAACACAACAAACAAGCAAATAAATAAATAAATAAAGGATAGATGAAAATACGACAGTTGCGACAGGACTGAGAGTCCTGCTGTTAGTTCCTAGGATATTCTTTCACGGACTCGCTCGTTTGTTTAGGGCGCGGAGATAAGCTAAGCAAGTGGCGGAACTTGATCCACTTGCAGCGCAAGCGCGAGTACTCGCGTTGCAAGTGCGAGTAGAAGGAAAATTTACCATAATTTTTCAAAAAATAGTAACTCTTTCACCATTGCATAAAATGTATTGAAATTTTTGCAAAATGTGCAGAACAGTTCAAAACAGTTAATTCCTAAATTTTATTAAAAACAAACTAAAATTAGGAAAGATGTTCCAATTTTTTGAAAATCGTCTAGTAGAAATCTACTAGACGACTTTACTCGCACTTGCAAGTTGCAAGCGAGTGTTCCAGCAAGCTTTATGAAACACTTACTTGCTGCTTGTGTACACATACTTGTGTACGGATTCCGCACTTGATACTTTATGAAACACTTGCAACTTGCGATTCCGCAACTTACAAACTTTTATAAAATTGGCCCCTGGTCGTGGGGGTTCCACTCCCCCGCAAACCCAGTATTTCCCACCAAACCCGCCTCCCTAGCCCTCACTTTTTCAAGTTGGAAAGACTGTAAGCACAACAAGAACCTTATTTAATATTACTCTTTCCTTATTATGGTGGCGTAAATACAACGATGCCCAAACATTCCTTTGCATTTGTAAATAATTTTGTCTTTCTCTAACTTCCTTTTTTAGTGAATACATTTCCATCTATAAATAAGTGTTGTGTTCACCTGTGGAGTCTGTGAGGCCACATCCAACAGCCGGAGCATGGGATAGAGGATGGGCTTATGGACCAGCAGGGATCGATGGGATTGGGAAACGAGGCACTCAAACAGTTTCAGGAGGTTCAGTTTACAACTGTTCAGGATGGCCAAGTCGCCAATGGACAGAATCCAGTCCAGCGTCTTGTCCAACAGCTCCTCTGTAAAGATGAAGTCTAGGATGGGTCCAATTCCGTGCTGCGACTCCTGACTGCCGGAATTGACCTAAAGTATGGAAATTTACACACTAAAAATTAAGCTTTGACCCAAAACAGTGTAGAAAGCGAAACTTTTTGCAATATCTCAAGCGTTTCAAGATAAAGTATATATATATATATATATATATATATTTTCTGAACCCGCATGACGAGACATCATACCGGTATATATAGCTTTCGCCTAAGCGGCTTATCAAAATTTAAAAGTTGACGTTTCGAAAAAATACCACTTCCTGACCCACAACTACTAGGAAGTGGAAGTAGCGAAAACAGGTATAACATATAACTATGTAGATTTTGGCTAGTTTAGACTAATTCAAGCAAATTAAAGGTAGTTACATCAAAACCAAGCAAAATCCAGCAGAAACAAGGGAAATCAAAAAACCATTAATGGCAAAATACTTGATAGTCATGAAGAAATCGTGGGGCAGCCCGGCTAAAGAGGCGACAAAATCTAACGACCAAATTCAGCTGCATTCGCACTAAATTTATACTTGCTGCTATCGTATTAGTTATATACTCAAAAATTGACAACTTAGAGGGCAATTCTGGGGAGAAGTATTTTTAGGAAACTGTAAAATGAGAGAGAGGGGCATACCGCAACTCAGTCGGAATTTATGAGGAGGGGGAACCTCGAATGGGGTAGGTCACCAAATTGGGAGGGGACCACCTCCCCCAATAAGCCAGTAAGATGAGTGCGGATATTCGTATCATTCTCATCCCCACCAACCTCCTGTTTATATATAACACATAAGCACTAAGCAGTACGTATATTGAAAGCAAACGATCGTACCTCATTCAACAAGAGTAACACACACTGGTCCATATGGGAGAAGATGGTGACCACGTTATCAGGAAAGACCGGCTGACCCAATTGAAGTCCTTGCATTTCATTCCAAGCCTAAAGTTGACTTACAGTTACGGCTACGTTAAGTTAATTGTATACTTCCAGTTTAGTTACTTTGGTTTCCATAATGTACACGATGCTAATGTATATATGTTTCTTTTCTTTCAACCGAAGTTTTGTGTCACCTGAAACACACCAGTAACTCGGCAGTCTCACCATAGGACAACTAACGGGGGGTAATCTTAAAAACGCCAAGCATTTAGGTGAGTTAAATATTCTAGAATTTTAAAACAATTGCGCGACCTCTTGCTTACCCATACTAGACATCGATACTACTAAAAGTAAGGTTTGGCAAATTCGAAATACCTTCATAGAATAAGACACTTTGCTCTCAAAGCGTAATGAAATCGGCATTCATACGCCGTTTCAAAAATCACGTCAACTACGTGTATATATATATATATACAATACTAAGAGGATGACCGCGAGTAAACACTTTCACTAGGGTGAAATGAAGGTGGTGTGACGACACAAGTAACGAAATTTTGTTAGTTACACATACTTTATAGCTACCCATTTTCCTTCAGCTCAATTTTCTTTTTAAATAGGCTTATCCTACTGGGGGGGGGCGCCCCCCCCACAAACACTCTTTCCCCCAAAAAATCGCCACCCCCCCCCAAGAAAAGTGGGTGCCGTCCCCCTTTTGGTGCCAACTTTTGCCCTGAAAAGATCGCTCAGAAGTAACAAATTTTTAAAAATTTTCGGGCTTCGCCGTAGATTTTCAGTCGATTTTTGCCTAATTAAGCATTAAATCAGCTTATTTTCTGGCGATTACTACGTACGAAAACAGCGCAATTTTTAGCATGTTTTTAGAAAAATTTTCACCCCCCCAACCCAAATATGACTCGCCCCCCGAGGGCCCCCAAGAAAAATTCCCTAGAATAAGCCCAGTTTTAAGGACAAACTGTTTAGAAATATAATTTATATAAAGGCATAGCAAGAAAAAGAACGAGGAACGGAACCTGAGCCCAATGAGAACGAAAGACATCCTGAGAAGCGTTTGGATCAGCCTCCGGCCAGTCAGGTGTCCTTCGACCAGGACTTCGACGCTTCAACCACTCTATCATCCTCACAATTAATATGTATACAGTCCACTAGTCATGCATTCTGCAACACAAAACTACACATATCTGTAGTCATAGGTGTACCAGGCTACAGTTTACCCCCTGTGAGACCCCCCCACGGAGCGGCCAGACACCCCACCCTCCATACCCGACCTCGACTACTCCCCGCCCCCAAACCGAGCTCAGACCCCCCTCCCCCCTAAAATGGGGTCCAAACAAGAGAAAAAATGCTAAATTTTTGCAATCATTTTTGCAATTTTTCAAACACTTTCTGAAAAAATTGTTTAGAATCAGTTAAAAACGGTAAAAACTAGGTTTGAAAACGCAATACGAGTGGTTTTTTATTAGATTTATGCCGAAAATAGTCGATTTTATGTCCAAAAAGGGCCATTTTTAGCTGAAAAAATTTGGGCACAGTTTTTTTGAAAATTTCCGATTTTTGAGACCCCCCCAATCCAAATTTGGACTTTTTACTCCCCCCCCAACCCAAACAGGTGGTATATACACCTATGTCTGTAGTGGGAGTAAAGGCACGTGAGCCGACCACTGGACACAAAGCGTTGACCTGGAGATAACTACAGAAACGTTCAAAATCACCCAGTAATTCATGAAATTCAAAAAAACTCACACAGAAACTTTTCAAAATAATAAAAGATATAGTCAAGCGGGAAAAAACCCACTTTTTTTTCTTGGACTAGAACTTTCGACTGGTTTGGGTTAGCACGACTTTGATACTATATTTAATTAGGGTTTGCCCTAAGCTTTCGAATGAGTATAGTTTGTCTCTCTAGACCCTGACCCTGCCGTTATGGAGAAATTAAAGTTTTCCGTGTCGGGAAAAAAACCCAATGCGGGGAAAAAACCCATCGGCGGGAAAAAACCCCACCCGGATTTTTTGCTGGAAGCGTGCCAGAACAATTTTGACGGTGCCATTCGAAAGAGCGGGTTGTTTTAGTAGGTCTACATCGAAAAATACAAACATTTTTGAAAAATTTCAAAAAAAATTGAATTTTGAAAATTTTGTATGTTTAACACGTAAACATAGGCAAATTTTGGAAATTTTTTAAAAGTGTTTATTTTTGGCAGTTTCAGCATCCTATCGTGTAGAAAACGTGTTTTTCCTGCGTTTAGAGCAAAACTAGACCCATTTTAAGACAAAAATAAGCATTTTTGGCCAAAATTGAAATTTTGGCTTGAAATGGCACCATGACCGATTTAGACCCCCTGGACCACCCATAACAGAACGAACCCGGGTAAAACCTATACCAATTTAATCTATAGGCTCTATTAAACAAATGTATGTATTAGTTTGACCTTTCCTGCTAACGGTTAGAAAAATATTCAATTTTGAAAAGTGGGTTTTTTTCCCGCCCCGCCGATGGGTTTTTTCCCCGCCAACTCTAGGTCACCCCCAGGTCGCACCGGAGGGGTTAGAGCAGTGTGGCGTATATCATCATGAAGCCCAACAGATGCCCTACACATACATACAATCCGCTTTGGTCTAGGTCTTGCCAGTAGTTCAGGGTGGCCAGCCAAAGTTTGCCAAATTTCGGCACTTGGACGGACCAAAATTTTCGAAAATTTCAAAGTCCCAAAAAATTTGCAGGGAAGCAGTGGGAACAATAATAATGCAGCCGCTAGGGTTATTTTTGACGCTCTTCAAGATAGGCTATTAAAATCCTATATAGCTCATACCGGTAAGCCCACACTGGAGGTGGGTTTTTTCCCCGCATATTAAAATGGGTTTTCCCCCGATTGACTATAAGTTTTCTAGGCATTTTTGGTTTCGGGGGTGAAGGCCCAAATACTATGGGGGGGCGATTCTGGATGGGACAACCATGGAAACCCGATTTCTGGGGGGCGAGAGGGTGGAGCCAGGGCGCCCCCTCCCCACCCCACTGTAGCAAAAAGCAATAACTCAGGGGGCCCTTCCTGCCAAGTTTTACTATTTTTATCCTACCTAAATTCAAAAATGTTTCCGACTTAGTTGGGTTTTTAACCAAATTTTTGCCATTTTAGCTTGAAAAACCTAAACATATATATATATATACCTACTCATTTTTAGCTAGTTTTTTTGCAAAAATTCGGGCTCGCAGAAAAAAATAGGAGTACCAGGCTACAGTTTGCCCCCTGTGAGCAGTGGCGGATCCAGGGGGGGCCCCGGGCCCCCCCCTTTGCGATTTGGGCCCCCTCCTTTGACATTCCGGCCCCCCCTAGAAAAATTTTTCAGCTGTTTATATGCATATTTTGAGTGAAAATTAAGCATAATTTTAACAAATTTCACAATTTTTTAAAAAAATTTCGCCTTCGGCGCACTTATACCTCTGTGGTGCTTTATTACGTATATACGTAGTTCTGTGACAGAACTTCTGTCTCTTAAAGTGTCTTCTATTTTGTTTCCTTTCCTGTTTTGTAAGTATACGTATATATATAATTGTACTCAACTCCTTCATTTTATCTTATGACTATATATATACCCAGGCCCGCCCCCAGGGGTGGTTCAAGGGGTCTAGACCACCCTTTGGGATGACAAAATAGAAAATTTTTGCTACTTTTATAGCAAAAACAGCTATTTTTTAAAAATTAAGATTTAAATTATAATAATTTTAAATTATAATTTAAAAAGAAATAAAGATCCAATGTACGATTTTTGGGCAAAAATGAAAAATTCTTCAACTTCGGAGGGGCTCCCCGACGGGGACGAAACGAATATGCCCCCAATTTTTGGTGAGCAATGGGGGGGGGCAACTTCGAGCCTCCACCCCCATAAATTTTGGCCTAAAAATAAGCCAGAGACACCCAGTTGCGTTTTACCTTGGACCCCCCCCCCTTTTTCAAAATCCTGGGTGCGGGCCTGTATATATAGTCAATCGGAAAAAACGCCATTTTTTCAAACTTCTGGACGTGTAGAACTCATTTTTTGGAATAATGGGAAAATTCTTGTAGTTTGAAGAATGGCAACAGCTACGGATTATTTTCATGTATATATTAATGACTTCTCCGCACTGTAGCAATAGAGAGTACTTTGTGATTTATTTCCTGGGAAAAAAGCCAAAATCGGGGGGGAAAAGCCAGTCATCGGGAAAAAAGCCACTTTGGTCGAAGCATATCCTGAAGGCGTAGACCAATTCTGAGTGTTCCAACGTGTTCAGCGTCGCTTATTTACTCTAGATTTGTTGTTTACCGAGGCAAATTGCCTTCGTAAAGCATTTAATAGAACTTTTTAGTTTGCAGCATACACTGGCTAGGTTTCATCAAATATAACGTAAACATACAAATTTTTTAAAAACTTGCTAAAACGAAGGCTAACTACAAAATAGTGTTTTCCAA
Source organism: Trissonchulus latispiculum (assembly GCA_030248195.1). Lineage (NCBI taxonomy): Eukaryota > Metazoa > Nematoda > Enoplea > Enoplida > Ironidae > Trissonchulus > Trissonchulus latispiculum. The sequence continues at coordinate 9,199 of JASAND010012762.1, forward strand.
TGAATTCGTAATGCTTGGCCAAATGTGCCCGTTTCAGGATGAAATGTGGAGTGTAGCGGTCAAAACGACTGACGTGGCATATTAGTCCAAAAGTTGCTCATTTCAGGGACTGTCCACCTAAAAACGGTATTGCTTTGTAAAACTTGAATTGCTGATTATTTTCATAATAGTTATCTATCATGCCAGATATCCAGAAAAACTGCTCACTATGGGTCTCGCAAGCGACTGGCTTTTTTCCCGATGGGTCAAAATCATAGGTGTAACGGAGATTTGGGGTGGGGGGGGCTCCCCCCAACTTTTTTTGGGGGCCCGCTCTGGAGACCCCCCAACCCCCCCCAGGACCCCCCAACCCTCCCCCAATGCCAAAAATCGCATTTTCAGCCGTTTCTAATGCCAATGAACATTCAACTATGAAGTGATTTTGACATTAGACATGGTTTTTAAACTCGAAAACTTGATTGCCAACATGTTTCCAAGTCCAAAATAAGGTCAATAATGAGTCAGAAAGTTCATAATACAGTTAAAAATGTGTATTCCTAGAATAATAGACACTTTAAGCCAAAAATTTGGACATTTTTGAAAATTTTTGCAAAATTTACTCTAAAAATACCCAATTTTTGGCCGTTTATCGCGCCTTCGGCGCGACTACCCCCCCGCCCCAGTTGGGGGGAGGGGGGGACGACCCCCCCCCCCAAAAGTTCTGGGGGGGGTGAAAAAATGGCTGGGGGGCTACCCCCCCAACGCCAACCCCCCTCCCCACCTTACACCTATGGACAAATTCATCAGGAAAAAAACGCCACACCTGCCCAGAAACAACGTGACATTCTGAACTGTTTGCAATTGTATGAGGATAAAGCCAGACATGTTCTCTCTTGATTGCAATAGAAATTATTCAGATAGCGCTATTGACGCTAAAGTTATGAATTTTTGAAACATTACCGTTTTCCCGCCTTTTCAGGAACAAAATTTTCCAAAAAATGTCGACCCCGCCGGTGGCTATAGAGGAGCGCTAAAAAGCTAAAAATCGGCGTGTGGGCTTATATTGAGGTCGCCATTCTACACGCCAAATATTACTGCAATAGCTTCACCCGTTAGGCCACAGCAGTCGTGGCTTTTTTCCCGAAATTTTTACGTGGCTTTTTTTTCCCGATTGACTATACCGGCTTATATACGGGCATTTACTAATTTTGTTTTGCTTTCATATATATATATACGTATATGTATATATGTATATAAATGGGAAATGCAGGATAATTGGCAGTTTCTGAATGAAAGTGCTCTAGAATAAATTGTGCAAGTAAAAAATTCTGAAAAGCATCCAATTCCCGTTTTGGTTTTCCACTGATCGATTATATATATATATACAACTCAATAGCTCATCTCATCTTAAGTCTTAACCAATCTTTTATTCTTTTCAAACATTTGAGTTGCTGAATTTTCTACGATTTCAAAAATTCTTCAACTTCTGGGGGGTCCATTTTTGCACATTATCTTTCTTGCCCTTGTCACTTGTCCTCTTTATTGTCACCATTCCTTGTATATACTATTTTACTGCAAGTTTTTCATTTCGTAAGTTACTATATGTATATACATATATATCTCCATTTTATTTATTTTATCTTTTCAAAAGTTTGCAGGACTGATTTTTTTCCAATTTCAAAAAATTCTTCAACATCTGGGGGGCTCTGCCCATGGGGGGGGAACCCCTCCCCCCAAATGGGAAAGTGCCGACCCCACCCTCGAAATTTTCGAGGCAGACCCCACCCCCAAATGGCCAAATCCCAGACCCCACCCACCCAAATTTGCCAGAACCCACCCTCAAAATTTTGAAAATTTTGCCTCAAAATTAGTAAAAATTCGAAATTTTTTGGAAAAATTCGAAATTTTTGCAAAAAATCCAAGTTGTTTCGACCAAATGAGCAAAAATGAAGAAATATTGTTGATTTTTGGTTGGAAATAACGCTTTTTTAGCAAATTTGCGAATTTTTTCTAAATTTTTGACCAAAAAATTTTTTACCCCCCCCCCCCAAATTCGATTTTTCCGGACCCCACCCCACCTCAAAACGGCTGACCCCACCTACCCTAATTTCGGCTACCCCCTCCCCCAACGTTTTCTCAAGGTACACCTATGCGGCCAGATGCTCCCCCTCCCGCATCCACCGCCATAGGTGTGGCTGGCGAAAAAAGTGGGGGTGGGGGTTTGAAAAAAGTAGGGTGGGGGTTTGGCAAAAAAGGGGGAGGGGGGGGGGTCGCGAAAAAGTCGATTTGGGGGGAGGGGTAAGAAAAATTTTCGAGGGGGGGGGGTCGGCGAAAAATCGGTTTTTCGCTAAAAAACTGAAAATTTTTCTCAATTTTCAGCAATTTTTAGCGATTTTTAAGGTAATAAGGCGAATTTTCGCAATTTTTCGCTAATTTTTTGAAAATTTTCGAATTTTTGGCTAAAAACTTGCAAAAATCCGGGTAGGGGGTTGAAAATTTTTAGGGGGGGGGTCGGTCGAAGGCCGATTTGGGGGAAGGGGTAGAAAAAATTTTTTAGGGAGGAGGGTCTGCGACCCCTCCATTTGGGGGAGGGGTCCCCCCCCCCCTAACACACCTATGTCCACCGCCCCCTCACCCGGCCTAGACTACTCCCCTGTAGCGGCGGCAGGAATTTTTGCATCCGGCAACCTTTTTCGGGAAATCCAAAATTTTTTCCGAATTTTCACAATTAGTTGAATTTTATTAAAAATTTCTATATTTTGTCAAATATTTTTGAAGTTTTCAGACAAAATTTGCCGATTTTTTAAAAATTTTAAATTTTTGTACAGATTTAGACAATTTTGTCAAATTTTTACATAACATCGGGCCCGACACTCCAGAGGGGCCAAAATCGCAGGATCATGTGAAGCTGTAGGTATAAAAAACGTTGTTTTATGCAATAAATTCGGTATTTTCGTACTCACTACGACGAGTCGATTGATACCAAGAACAAGAACAAGAACAAGAATAAGAACAAGAATTTTATTTCCATAAGCAACGGAAAAGACAACGCAGACAGATTCACAATTTATTCAAGTGTACCAGAGAATACGGACAGAAATACAATGACAGAAATATGCTTACATAACTTTTACTTATAAACACGTAGATGCTTGCACAGTATACTTTTACAGCTTTTCAATCCTTCTTTAAAATCAAGGACGTTTTTGCTAAGAATAACGCGTTCAGATAATGCATACCAAGGATTGATTACTCGACAGGCAAAAGAAAATTTTAATAAGTCAGCAGAAAACTTTGGGCATTCTAGTTTAAGCAAGTGACCCCGACTTTCGTAAGGTATAGAAGCAAAGACGAAAAGCTCAGAAGGAGCGATAACAGTGTATCCGAAAATTATCTTATATAATAATACCAAATCCACAAACATGCGTTCGAGCTCTAAAATGGTTAGAAAAAGCAGTTCACACTGAGTTTCATAATTGTACTGGTTTAAATAAATAAAAAAAGAACAGAAAGTAATTTGCACTTTTTCGATTTCCGTTATGTCTTTTATAAGCCATGGATTCCAAATTTCAGAAGCGTAAAACAATATCGATATAACATAGGCTTTGTACAATTTAACTCTCACCGCAGTATCATCAGAAACAAAATTGCGAAAAATAAGAGATAAAACAGATCTTGCTTTGTTACACATTTTAGCAATATGAGTTGAGAATTTAAGATTATTTACCAAGATCCGTGTACCCTTCAACGCCCAGCAGCACTTCACTCGCATAACTGTAATCAAATTTCGGATTATTACGACCTACATGCAAAATAACTGTTTTTGGGATCGATACGGTTAAGGAGGTAATTCCTTTTGGGCACATACTGTTATTTGGCGGCGTAAATCAAGATGAAATTTGATGAAACTTTCCGAAATTACTTCTTTTAGCGTTAACGCCCTCCAATACCGATTCAAAAATTCGAGATTTCCGGTCAGAGTGGTTTTTTTTCAATTTCTGAACGTTTGGCAGCTGCTATACAGTTATGACTATGTTCATTCGAAAGATCTCAATGGGCTTCACATTTTTGCATTTTAAAGTAAGTTTCTAGCTTTTCTCCACCGTGAGATATAGCCGATTTTTTTGTTTTAGCGTCGAAAACTTGTCATTTTTGCAGAAATCAAATAATCCAACATTTCTTTAACTACGCAAGCCGTAAAATCAAACTAAGGGCGTCGATCTGAAGGTCTCACAGGGACAAATTACCCGACGCATGATCGTCTTCCAACTGCTATCCTGTAGGCTGCTATCATAAAAACTGTAGTTTTTGCAAAAACACGACCAATTTGTTTCAAAGATTGTGGAGCATTCGCCATGCAAGCTGGAGGGCTACTACTGAACAAATGTGCTCTGCACAAATATACCCAGGGACGATTTTTTAGTTCCCCCGATTGCTGCTTTCTAGCTAAAGTAATCGCTTGACAAATTTGGAGAAAGTAGGCAAAACACAGGGTAGGCACACATTTCAGCTTTTTTCTCTATAACGAAGAGCGAATTCACAAAAAATAAAAAATCGTCCCCAGCTATTTAATGGAGGTATCGAATGATATAGCCGATGTCTCGCGAAAAAATTTACTGGGGTCTGCAAACATTCTGGAAAATTAAAATTAAAAAGAAAATTAAAAATATTTTAGGAAAGCAACATTAGTTTCATGGTATGCATTAAAAAGTGAAAATGTCAAGCTAAACTTTGATATAAAAATGACTTCTTAACTCAAAATAATGGTGAGTAATAATGGTGCAAACGTTATGTGACCAAAGGGAATCACCACCTTAACTACCAATCAGACACCCATTTCTCGAAATTATTTAGCAAATTTTGTAGAACGTTTTGTCGATCAATACCAGAGACAAACATTTTTATATCATCCGCATAAGCACAACAACAATCATTATTGTTAAGGAAAAGAAAGTCGTTTATAAAAACCAAAATAATGTCGGACCACATACTGAACCTTGTGGGACACCGCTAACAACAGTACTCCAGTTTGAAAACGATTCATTTAAGCGAACCCTTTGTCGCCTTCAAGAGACAAAAGCAGATATAAGATTTAGAAATTTTCCAGAAAACCCATAAGACTCAAGCCTATGTAGAAGTTTTGGAATTGAAAGGGAGTTGAAAGCCTTTTTCAGATCAATGTATACAATATCTAGAAGCAATTTAGAATCTATAGATTTTATCCAAGTATTAGTACAATTTAATAGGTTAGTAACAGTTGATCTGCCCTTTAGGAAACCATGTTGATTTGATGCGATTATATTTCTATTTACACAATGCTTCATAGCATTCCTATTTATGAAACAATCCAAAGACCGTGCGGCACCACTGGTTAAAGAAATATCGCGATAATTATCAACAGAAGCTTTTGATCCTTTATTTTTATAGATCGCAGTTATGTTGGCATCTTTCCAGCCCTGTGGAACCGTACCGTAAAATAACAAAAGTCTGTAATCAGGTATATAGGAAAAGCTAATTCAGCAGCAAATGTTTTATAAAATATATATGGAATATCCTCAGGCCCACTCACTAGTGTAGGCTTAAGCTTACACAAAACCTCATAGATATCTAGAACATCAAACATAATCATATCACAAGTAAACTGACATACATGATTCACTTCAGGTATAATTCCATTATCATCGGTGTAAACAGAGGAGAAAAAATTATTCAGAACTTTACATCTTTCAGAGTTTGTGTATGCTTCCGAACCATCTTGAGATTGGAGGGTTGGTATACCAGACTTAGTTTTTAAATTTTGGTTTGCATACTTAAAAAATTTCTTGTTGTTTGGGTTATGACGAGCAAGAGAAGTTTCATGATTCCGTAGAAAAGATTTTAATTCTCTATTAAAAATATCAGTTAGTGCAACATATTCTTGTTTTGCTTTAAAATCCATATTTCGCGTCCAAGTTTTAAAAGCAGCATTTCTGCGATTCTCTAAGCGCTTCAGTGTAACAGGCCACATTAAATTATATGAATTACATTTAACAACCGGTGCATAGTTTTCAACAATATCATGTATAAATACACAAAAGTTATTCCAAAACACTTCAACTGGGTTAGTAGAACCATCGAAACCAAATCACAAAAGAGAATGCCAGTCAATAGAGCATAAAATCTGATTAATTAAAATTTTGTCCACAGCGAAAAAGTTACGAAAAACTTATCTTTTTCTTGCATAGAGACAGAAACGCGAAAATTTAAGGATGCATGATCCGAATGACCCAGTGGACAAGATACTTCCACATTATCCACAAAATCAACAGAATATGTTATTAGTAAGTCTAATATATTAGGGGGGGGGGGGTAAAACGAGTGGGACTAAGAATGTGTTGAGTTAAATGCAACTCTGCAAGACAATTTAGAAAATCCAAATCCTTCTGACTTTGTCCGGTTAGTAGTTCCCAATTTATTTTCGGAAGATTAAAATCCCCACAAATAATCAGTTTTAAATTATTCCTGGCGGAACAGACCAAATGTAAATCCTGTATCACTAGATCAAGTACATTTTGATCATTGGGGTTCTGTATACACAAACAAGTCTAACAAACAAAATCAACAACAATCATTTCTGAGTGCAATCTAGAACTCAAAGCGGGGATGGTGTAATTAATTTCATTGCGTAGTAAAATACAAACACCTCCTCCATGCTTGTTTCTGTCTTTTCTAATGATGTAGTAGTTTGTCCCTGACAACAAACAAACGTCATTTATTTGTTCATCTATCTTTGTTTCAACCAAGCTAAGAACATCATATTTTTCTAATTGTTTTCTTATGGTTTTCTAATTAATTTCTGTTAATTTTTTCTAACCAGGCACCACTTTCTAATTGTTTTCTGAATTATTTCTAATTGATTACTTAATATTTTCTTATTTCATTCGAATTAATTTCCTAAAAAGTTAACATTTTCTTATTGTTTTCTAAATAATAGCCATTGTTTTCAAAAATGTTTCTAATGATTTCCGATTGTTTTCAGAAACGACTCCTTCGTAGCTTGAAATATTTTCTACTTGTTTTCCAGATTATTTCTAAATGTTGACTCCGCGATATCTCGCTGCTGTTTATCACCACTAATGCCACTAACATGTTAAACGCGTGATTTAATCAGCAAACAATAAACCCGAAACAGAACGTAAAATCAATACAAAGTGAACAGAATAAAGTGAACAGCAAAAGACAAACACAGGCTCACATTTTGCATGCTAGTCGGCAGGGCCCATCCTATCTAACACGCAAAATTTGAGCTTGGAAATTTGGAAATTTTTGACCCCTCAAAAATTCTAAATTTATATATATATATATATACGTATTTTCAAAGACCTAAGGGAATCTTCTAGCAGTTAGACAATAACTTTTAATAGTTATTATATGAGTAAGCTATATATATATCTCCTTTTCCTAGCCGGTAAAAACCCTACAGTTTTATAGGCAAAAATAAGTGGGGGGGGGAAGAGTGGGGGGAGGTCCAAAACCAAAAGTAGGGGAGGTCCGAAAGTGGGCGAGGGGGAAATAAAATGAGCTATAAATGCCAAAACTACAGTATAAAAAGCCTGTTTTCTACATATATATACTGCTATAACTAAGCTTAAAAGTGCTCAAAACCTACGTAAGTTTTGGCACCAAAATAGACTATTTTTAACCAAAAATTTCCGGCTAGGCCGGAAAATATTTGAAAATTCTGACCAAAAATCCTAAAAATTTGGCAATTTTTGGGCACCTTAGGGTGAGTGGGGGAAAGCCCAAAAAAGCGGGGGGGCCCAAAAAGTGGGAGAGGGCGTCCCCTACCCCATTCAGCGTCCTCCCCCCCCCATTCGAGGAGCCACTCCCCCATAAATTCCAACCTCCACCCATAACCCCAAAAATTGTCATTTTTTACCTTTTAATAGTCTAAATTTTCAAAAAACTTTCGCGAACCCCCCCCTCAGATTTTCAGATGTGTGCTCCCCCCCAAACGTGGCCAAAAATGGCAAAAAAGGGGTAAAGTTGGTCGAAAATTTGGGGGGGGATACCCCACCAACCCCCCCCCCCCCAAGGAAACTATGGGTATGGCCGACTCGTGGGGGGGTCTCACAGGGGGTAAACTGTAGCCTGGTACACCTGTGACCGTCCACCGACAATCCCCCTCATGGTTTTTTGTGTAGAATACTTTGTATTTAAAACTAATTTACACACCAAAATACACAGCCAAATTTTTGAAAATTTTTGCAAAAAGTGTTCTGAAAAAAAAGTCGAACTTCCAATTCGAACTTCGAACTTCCCTTCCAATCGAACTTTTTATAAATATTTTAAGCATAAATTGAGTTGTTCAGATAGTGTGCCAATATGTGCTGGGGATGAGGTTGCTGAAAATAACGGGCACAAAGCTAACCTGCTTAAAATGATCAGTTTAGATCAGTTCTTGTCTTGGATGATGGAAATTCTATTGATTTGCCGGTAAAAACTTTGATTCTCCTTTGGAAAGTGTCTTTTCACAAACTCATCTATAGTGAAAGCTATTAGTTCTTTAACACTAAATTCGGCAGCCGGACCGGATGAAATTCCTTCGTTTCTTGAAAATGTTCACAAACCAACTGAGTCGACCACTTCAATTGATTTTTCAACAATCTTTTGACGAAAGAAAGCTTCCTGATGACTGGTTCATAGCCCACATCGTTCCTATTTTGAAAGGTAAAGGTTCGCGTTCCGCACCAGAAAATAATAGGCCCGTCTCCCTCACAAGTATTTGTTGCAAAATAATGGAAAAGGTGTTAAAATCATTTCTCTTGGATCACCTGTTAGGGAATAAGCTAATAACCAAGGAGCAGGATGGGTTTATGTGCCATAGGTCGACCCAAACTCAGCTGCTTGAATGCATTAACTCCTGGTCCGTTCACGGGACCTGAAAAGAGCAGTTAAAGTTTTGTATTTAGATATAAGCAAAGCGTTTGATTCGGTGTCTCATGAAAAGCTTAAAAGCAAACTTTCCTCGTAGGTATAGGTGGCAAAGTGAGTAACTGGGTTTCTGCTTTTCTTAGTGGGAGATCGCAGTATGTCAAAGTTAACGCTGCACTGTCTGAAGTTGGAGATGTTTTGAGTGGGGTCCCACATGGCCAACTTCCTATGTATCACGTACTCTTGGTAGCAGTTTGTAGAAATATTGTTTACAACTGTTTTTGCTGCGGCAAGACTGTGTGTACTTTCTCACATAAGGGTATATAGATGTATTCACGCGGAATGAAAACTGATTAATGTTAATGTAAAATCGTGTTCTATATAGTCCCTCCGTTAGAATTGAAAGCTTTATCTATTCTTCTTGCCAGGATGCCACTCAACACTACGAAGACCTTAGGCAGGCTAAAGGTGTTCCTTCTGTGAAAATACATGCATACTATGAAAATGGAAAGCCGAAACCAATTCCGTGCTGTCGGAGGGATGGTTCGGTAAGCCCGCAGACGATGTTACATTTTCTATGTCAAACATATGAAAATGTGGACAACAATTATAAAGTTTCAGGAGGTTATTAAGAGGTACATTAATTGCTGTGAAAAGGTGGAAGGAAACCCTAATAAACAAACATAAGTGCTTGAGGTGGTGATTTTTGTGGGCACGTTGCTTGCCGGCTCAAATCACTTAGACTTTACTTTTTATGCCATTAAGCCATATTTCTTTTTCAGTCCGTAGGATCTTCCGTACAATATGCAGCCTCGATTCTTGCTAACATTGGAGCACTGTTTTGAAGGACATACTTGCACAATGCTCTCTTCACGTTGCTCTGGTGCTGTTGTTAATAATTAAATAATCAAAAAATATCAAATTCAAATACTATGGTTTAATCAGAATTAAATATTTTGCAAAACATTTTGATCATATGATTATGAAATCAGTATTTATGAACACCTGTAGTGGTATTAAGTTTTTAATAATGTGTATATACTTTTTAGTCTTTGTCTGTTTCGATTGCATCATGGTCAAGCATAGATAAAAATTAAAAAATGAAACTTAGTTAAAAGTTTTCTCACAGCAAAAAATAAAATCTATTTAACTTTGTTTTCAGCCAGCAACCTTAATGATGTAGAACGGTTGAATTCAACACTCTATATGTGGTCAAGTGGTTTGTTCATACCTAGTTCGTTCCATGGCCAAGTCAATGTATCCAGAGAACATTTAGATTTGCTCACAACAACATGTCAACAGCAATTGACCTATAGGTGAAAGCAATGAAGGATCTTGATTACTGTGGATCAACTGTTCATGTGAAAGCAGGCGAAACCCCTTCCGATACCATCCTTCTGGCTGAAGCTTGCTGAGTCTATTTTCAAAAAAACCGTCTACAGAAACTTCAAATTTTGGAAAAGAAATGGCCTGAATTAATAGCCAAGCTTGGTTATTCTAAACTTTTCCCCTGAAATTACTAAAATGATGACACGACACAGGCAGCACTGCAGCATGCCTCGTTACCATTTCTTCCTTTATCCCTGCCTTGAGGAGGATTGTATCACCCTATCTGTCGAGACCCAGAGCGACGAAAACAACTCCGGGAGAACCCGCCAACTTGGTATCCTGGGGGTTAATCCTACCGGTTAATGAAACCCTATTCCCTGTTCCAGATCCCAACCGCCCTTGGGGTGGTAATTGTTCTCAATGCAGTCCACAGTTTTGTCCAGACCACTATATGTCTGTTACCGATGGAATGAAGCATCAGGATATGGCCGTGAAGACACCGCCTTCAATTGTCCTTGATACGGAGTTCAAGAACAATTTAGATAAATTCTATAAAGATGGGCAGCTGGACGTTGAATATATGGTTAAATTGGCTAAAAACTTGCTTTTGCATGTGGAAGAAGTTGAGGCCCATTTCACTCATAAGCTTAACTTAAAGACGACTCAGGCCATCTTGGCAAAACATGGCAGAAATGTGCCACGAAAGAGTACCAGGCAGGTTCCTCTCGCCGACGATATTTAGTAAAGGTATATTTCTCGTTATATTTCTTTCAGTGTAAATATTCAGTATGAAAGAGGTCATTTGAACACATTTCTGATTTACCTTACAATGATTTTCCAATTATGAACATTTAATAGTCTGCTGCAAATCTTTACAACGTTTTCAATTCAGACTGAAATATGCTCACAAACCTCTTGACGTACAAAAATAAGCATACACTATACGTTTCCACCCCTATTGCACGATAACGGCGTTCTTACTTTTTTGAACATGCAGATAAGAAAACTAAGTGTACTGTGCACTGTACATTTGTACTTCGTTAACACCATTTGTAGAGTTCAGTTAAATTCAAACTGTTGCATAAAACCCTTTTTATGGCAACATTACTCTGTTATAAAAGAGGTTGCATTTCTACCTCCTCATAAAACACTACTACTCTTCTCGATACACCAGAGAAACTATGTATAAATTTGACAATTTAAATAAAAAATCTTGAAGTATACAGTAATCTTGGCTCTTTTAATATGTACTTTACTGTATACTACCGTAAACTGGATTAGAATGAGAGTGGCACAGAATATCAATTAAGAGTCTTGCGTCTTGCGTCTTGCGTCCTGCGTCAAATAAGTCATCTTATCAAATAAGAATATGAGAGTCTTGCGCTCCTTCCCCTCCTGCCTGAAAACTTTTGATTTTATGACCAACAGTTTCAATTTTGTATAGACGCATACTGGAAGCTGACGAATCCAAAAATGCAAAAAGTGTAAAATTTTGAAAAATCCTTTAAAAGTTTTAAAATTTTCGATAAAAGAGGATCAAAAATATTTTTGTCCCCTATTTTGCTGAAAACTTGAATACATGGGTCATATGTACATGGGTTAAAAGTTCCGACAGGGGGATACCGCATGAGACCTGTCAAATCAGTGTCGAAAATATTTCTCAGAAGTCGATTAGCTTTTGGGTTTCAATGTCGTCATTTTTATTTTTCAGAGGAAGAAGAAGAAGACTCACACACGGAACAGCTTGGTTTAAAACATTATGCCGAAAGAATTCGGTTTAAGCGTAAGAGTCAGTTGGATGGTGAACAACAAAGTGCAGCGGCATCAGCCAGAGTCAGTTCGTCCAACGACGAAGGCAGTGAAGTCGGAAGCGATGATAATTCTGTCGCCGATCTCGAAGGACAAATCCAAGGTCACGACGTGCGGGGTATTAGCCCTATTGCTGACTCAAATTTAGAGCAAAGTGGTAACAGTTCTAGCTCTGAATACGAACCACTGGTGCGCTGATCTGTCCGTTTGCATGGAGCAAATGAAGGTCCCATTTCCCGCCGCAGATCAATTGGTAAACCAACTGCTTCGACGCCTTCTACTTCCACATCATCTTAAATCAAGCCTAACTACATCGTTCCCTCAATAGTCAGTTCATCTCGCGCAGCATGAAAGCCTTCGCAGCTCCAAGAAGGGCTAGGTTTTTTTTCAGATTTTATTTTTCATTTGTTCCTGCCTTTAAAAGTTTGAGCGCATGTTCAACTGGACAAAAGTGTAAATAACGAAAATTAGCATCATATGCAGAATTTCCCCTCCTAAGTACCAATATGCAGAATAATTCCATCCTAGCAGTGAAACACATAATCAAACTGTTTGAGTGATCCTATGGTCCGAAAATTATTCCTGAAATGGTAGTTTCTTTTTGTGTTTCTGCCAACCCTGTTTTCTCTGTTGTCTTTTTATTTAAAATGTGGTGTTGTTTGGTTTTAGGCAAACAGCTTACCAGCTCATTCAACTTGATTTGCCGGGCCTGTTTTGAACCAATCACAGATAGCAATTTTCAGGCCTGCTATAGGTGTGAAGAAGAGAACGTTAGCAATGGCAGTGCGTGGGCCGGATTTTGGAACAACAATTATCATTTGAACTGTCTGACAAGAGACGAAACCTTAAAGAAGTCAGTCATGGCCGGAACTACCAAAGTTATGTGCCCAGTACATGCTGACAAAATTTCTGGGTATTAATAAACTGCAATGGGACATTTAATTTTCCGTGCTGCCATTAAAGTCGTGAACCATTATCAAATACGTTAATATTTATTGATTGCTATTTGATATTAATTCTTGCAATAAATATATTTACTGTTTTCCAATTTCTTGCGCTTTGACCCCCCCCCAGCCATTTTAGTTTTGAGTTTTCAACCAATTTTAAGCTTATCATGTCGGATTGAGGAATCGTACAAGTCATTTTTGCGTTTATTAAAAATGTCAAAAGTTTTGAATGCTCACACCTCAGAATAAATGCAGAAGTTATGTATTGGTCAAAGGATCAAAATTAATATGGCTGGGTCGGAAGTCTTGTGAAGTCTGTCTTGTTTTTTAACGTTAAAGTGGACCTAGTAGCAGCAAACTACTAGTATTAGTAGTAGGTAGCAAATAGTCAAGTTTTGACTATGGGGGTAGTTCTATAGATTCTAAAAGAGAACGGCAGCTTCGGTACTTTCGAAAATTTGTTCCCACATTCCCTCGTTCCAGCTTATCCAAGTTTTGGCATTTTTGCAAATGCCGCTCAAAAACTTCCTGACATTGTTCAGTAATTTTTGTCAACGTTCAGTGCCTTTCAGTTAAAACAAATAAATAATATGACCGGGTAAAATTCTAAATCTTCTGCACTTCAACGGCACTCTGCCGTGGAGAAACTAGAAAAAGGGAGGTACGTTTTTAAAAAAACTTTAAAATGAAAATCTTGAAATCATAGTTCCCTCATTTGAGACTACTCTGCTTAAAAACGCAATTTCACTGAGCTGATTTCAAAATTTTTTGGTAAGTAGTCTGGCGTAGCCTGTTAACATTTGATGAACCCTGATTTATGTATGCTGCATGCATGCCCACTGTAGTTATGTATACGTTAGGAAACACTCTGCTTAATCGTTGCGGTCTGCTTGCCAGGTTTATGAGTATGTACTGTCATTTCTGTAAATAAAGATTCACCGTGCATGCCTAGCTGTATATATATGGTATTTATTTATAGTACGGTACAGTCGTCCCTAGCAAAGGGAGTAAAATATATGACCGCCTATTTTTATCTTTTTCTAGTTGAAGTTGCCTTTGTAGTTGGGCGGGCAGCCCACGACCATTTCTAGGTGTCTTTGTAGTTGGGCGGGCAGCCCACGACCATTTCTACGACCATAACCAGGTTTTAACCCATTTGATTCAGGTTGTACGTGAGTGGCTCAACGAATCAAAATCAAAAAGCTGTGTTATCAACCATATCTTATCAGTCGAAATTGACGTTCAAAATCGAGCTCACGAACAGCCTAAATTCTAGTTCTGTTACAGGTGGACTGACTCTTGGCTTTTCTTCTGATATTTTGGATTCGTCTTGATTTCGGATTCTGATTTGTGATTATGCCTGCTAATAATTCGCGACCAATAAGAGGATCGACCTCTGAGGGTCAACCGTCTTCGGTCATCTGTCCGACGTGTGACGGAGAGATTGGTTCTATGGACCATATTATTGGATGCTCTTTATGCTCTGTCAAATTCCATGCATCGTGTTTGAGGATTGATAACAAATTGTATCAAGCTTTGGAAAAATCTGGCGCACTGCTCTTGGTTTCTTCGATCTGTGCTAGCTGCAAGGAACTGCCGCAGCGACTGACCCTGATGGAAACCAGATTGTCCGCCTTGGAAGGGGGTCGACCCCAAAACAATACTTCAAATCCCCGTGATCCGGGATCTGGAAATTTGGATACGCAGTTGGCAGACCGAGTCGGAGTTTTGGAATCCTGTATCGAGAAGCTGCTGTCTCGGGTAGAACAACTGGAAAAGGGACATGATATTACTGTCCGCGATTTCAGGAAAGAAATTGAGGAAGTGGTTACTAAGGATTCGAAGAAAGATCGATTGGTACTGTTTCGCTTGCCTGAGCCCAAGGGTGAAGATGGCGGTGATCTTGGATTGGCCGATACTTGGACTGCAGATAAAAATGAGGTGGTGGAAATGGCTCAAGATCTCGGCATCCCGCCGGATGAAATTGTTGACGTATTCAGAGACGGTGTGCGAAAAAAGAATGCGAAGAAACCGAGGAGTATCAAAGTCACTTTCCGTCATCAGGAATCGAGACTGACGTTTCTATATGGATGCTCTACTCTGCAACAGAAAAAAAAGGAATTGAACGATATTTGGACCCGACCAGATTTGACGGAAAGAGAGAGAATGGCTGATATGGAAATGAGACGACAACTGGAAGAATACCGGAGAAAAGAAGGCTGCAACAAGAATGTGGTCATTAGAAACGGTAAATTTTATGATAAAGTTGAAAAGGTTGCTGTTCAGCTGAGTGCGTAGGATCTGTCACCTCCGAGTAATCGAAATGAAATTTCGTCTATTTGTTGGGTGTTAAATGCAACATCGCTAAGAAATAAAATACAAGAACTTCGGTTTAGGGTATTGTCTAGTTCAACTAAACCATTGTGTATCTTTATAACGGAAACTTGGTTTAAAAATGAGGGTGATGGTGACAGGTCATGGACAGTGGATGGTTATGTACTGTATAGATGTGATAGAGCAGGAACTGGTGGGGGGGTAGCTATTTATGTCAGAAATGACTTAGATCACTTGTATTTAAATGATATTTCTGCTGTAAATTGTGAAAGTATTTGGCTGGATATAAACATTCCTAATCAAAACTATAGATTTGGTTTGTTTTATCGTTCGCCTACGCCCGGTGTAGCTGATTTGAATAGTATATTAGCGAATATTGGAGCAGGTTTGGTAAATTGTCGAAATGTTATAATTTTGGGGGATTTCAATTTTCCAAATGTGAATTGGGAAATTCCTGCTGCGGGAGGTCGGGAAGATGGCTTATTCGCTGACTTTATTTTGGATAACAACCTTTTTCAATTTGTTCGAGAACCTACATCAGTTACTCCACCTTACAATTTGTTAGACTTAATTATTGGAAATTCACCTTATTGTGTAAAGAATGTACCAATAGAACCACCTCTCGGGTGCAGTACCCATAGTGTTGTGACTTTTTCTTTAAATTTGGAGACGGATCTTGTTCGAGAGAGGGTTAGAAAGCCCGACTTTGGGATGGCGAGGTTCCGTGACATGTCTGTTTTTTTGCAACATATTGATTGGCAGTTCTTGTTTGAGCCGTGTGTGGATGTGGATTCTATGTGGAATGTGTTTGTGGATGTTCTTCGTGAAGCAATCAGGCTGTTTGTTCCGTGTCGTTCATATTCATCGCGTTTTTCATTTCCTGTTTCAAGAAAAACTAAAACTTTGTTCAATCGGAAAAAACGAAGTTGGAGACAGTATAAAATTTCTAAATCCATGCAGGATTTAGTCAAACATAAACTATGTGGTAGAAAGCTTTCTAAATCTTTGAAAAATGATCAACTCAGATTTGAAAACACCTTAGTGCAGAGACAAAATTTAACAGGATTCTATAAGTATGTAAAGCGAGTATTAGGGGGCAATGATACTATATGCTCGCTTAAGACAGATGATGGAAACATAGTGAAGGATGATGCTGAAAAGGCTGATTGTTTGAACAAAACTTTTGCTGATGTTTTTGTACGCGATAATGGTATCGTTTTGCCCGTACGTCCTAGATGTAATTTATAAATGGATGATGTGGTGTTTTGTGCTAATTCGGTTAGAGAAGCTCTTCAAAAGCTTCCTCCAAAAAAGTCAGCTGGAACTGATGGCATTCCTTCTATTTTGTTGAAGAAAATGTGTAGGGAACTTTCAGAACCTTTAGCAAAAATATTTCAAGCTTCTTATGATTCAGGTGAACTTCCGGCGACATGGAAAACTGCAAATATTTGTCCTGTTTATAAAAAAGGATGTCGCCAAAATCCCAAAAACTATCGTCCTGTAAGCCTGACGGTTGTTTGTTGTCGTGTCATGGAAAGTATCTTTAAAAAGGCAATGCTTGTTCATTTGAAGGAGCATAAACTCATATCTACTCATCAGCACGGCTTTCAAGCAAAGAAGTCTACTGTAAGTCAGCTTTTGAAAACTCTAGCCGACATTGTTTGTACGTTAGACCGAGGTAAATGTATTGATGTGGTTTACATTGATCTAGCGCGTGCTTTTGATACTGTGAGTCATAGTAAATTAACGCAGAAATTGAAGTGTTATGGTTTCCCAACTAAACTGCTTAACTGGGTTTCTCAATTTCTAGCTAATAGAAAACAAAGGGTGTGCCTGAATGAAAGTGTTTCTGCGTGGGAGGATGTTAAGAGTGGTGTCCCTCAAGGATCGGTCTTGGGCCCTCTGTTATTTTTAGTTTTTATAAATGATTTGCCTGAATGTGTAAGAAACTCTAGTATTAAATTGTTCGCGGATGACCCCAAAATTTATAGATCGTTGCAAAATATAAATTGCCAGTTAATGCTTCAATCTTGATTCTATAGAACGTTGGTGTACTGATTGGCAGTTAACTATATCGGTTGTTAAGTGTATGGTTATGCGCATTTATCCTTTTGGGGGCAACGCAAGTAGTTTTTTGTTACCACATAAATATGCTTTAGATGGAACTGAATTGACTGTTGTAAATACTGCTACTGATTTGGGGGTAGTTATGGATGAACGTTTAGATTTTGCTTTACATGTTGCGAAGATTCGGTCTAAAGCTTCTAAAAGAGCTGGTTTGATCTTTAGAGTCTTCAAATGTAAAAATCACAAATTTCTAGTTAAAATGTTTACTACTTATGTTCGACCGATTTTGGAATATGCAACTGAAATTTGGAGTCCTCGCTTTTTGAAATATATTAGATCGATTGAGGCAGTCCAAAGATCTTTTACTAAGAGAATTACAGGTTTAGAAAATATGTCTTATTCAGAAAGACTTGAATTTTTAGGGTTAGATACTTTGGAACTACGTAGACTAATAGCTGATTTGTGTTGTCTTCATAAAATTATGCATAATCAGTTTGGCGTTGCTTTTGAAACTTTGTTTCATTATGGAAACAGTGCTGGTACCAGATCACATTTCCTTAGTTTAAGGCAGGAAAGGGTCTTGCGGGTGCATACGGGTTATTTTTTCCATTATAGAGTTTGTAATGTTTGGAACAATTTACCAGAAGAAATTGTCAGTATTTGAGCAGTTGACTCATTTAAAAGGAAGATAATCGAAAATAAACAACTGTTAATACCATTTCTTCGGGGGTGATTTAAGCGGTTTTAGGGGTTAAAACTAATATTTTACTGATTTTGAAAGTAGGGTGTGCCAAGACAGTTTTCTTAAGGTGGTGATTCCTTTTGGGCACATATTGTGATTTGGCGGCGTAAATCAAGATGAAATTTGATGAAACTTTCCGAAATAAGTTCTTTTAGCGTTCTAACACCCTCCGCGCAATCCCGATTCAAAAATTCGAGATTTCCAGTCAGAGTGGTTTTTCCCAATTTCTAAATGTTTGGCAGCTGCTATGCAGTTATGACTATATTCATTCGAAAGATCTCATTGAGCTTCACATTTTTGCTTTTTAAAGCAAGTTTCTAGCTTTTCTCTACTGTGAGTTATAGCCGATTTTCTTGTTTGGGCGTCGAAATCTTGACATTTTTGCAGAAATCAAATAATCCAACATTTCTTGAACTACGCAAGCCGTAAAATCAAACTAAGGGCGTCGATTTGAAGGTCTCACAGGGACAAATTATCTGGCGCATGATCGTCTTCCAACTGCTATCCTGTAGGCTGCTATCATAAAAAGTGTAGTTTTTGCAAAAACACGACCAATTTTGTTCCAAAGATTGTGGAGCATTCACCCTGCAAGCTGGAGGGCTGCTACTGAACAAATGTGTACTGCACAAATATACCCAGGGACGATTTTTTAGTTGCCTCGATTGCTGCTTTCTAGCTAAAGTAATCGCTTGACAAATTTGGAAAAAGTAGGCAAAATACAGGTTACGCACACATTTCAGCTTATTTCTCTATAACGAAGAGCGATTTCACAATAAATAAAAAAATCGTCCCCAGCTATTTAATGGAGGTATCGAATGATATAACCGATGTCTCGCGAAAAAATTTACTTGAGTCTGCAAAAATTCTGGAAAATTATACTTCTTCTAAAATGTGTTAAAAATATTTTAGAAAAGCAACATTAGTTTCGTGGCATGCATTAAAAAGAGTAAATGTCAAGCTACATTTTGATATAAAAATGGCTTCTTAACTCCATGTAGTGAATGAGTAATAATGGTGCAAACTTTATGTGACCAAAGGGAATCACCACCTTAAACTGATGCACACCTCAACCAACTCATTTAATAAGTAATTATTGGTGAAACTTTGTTTATGCATATATATATACGTATGTAATTATTGTGTGTAGGGACCCACCAGTGGAATTGTAACACTGTGCCCCATTTTAGCGTAACTGTATGCGATTTGAAAGTTAATATAACTCCCTGGGAGGGTGAATGAAATGAATTGGTATGCTACAGCCTCCCCGCGCAGTCTGGGTCCCACGAATATCTTGCATATGAACATGGATTGGTAAAAATGATTCGAAAAGCCTGGATGCAGATATTCGTAGCTTGTGCGGTCTAGATCCCACCAAGTTAGTTCTGGGTAAGTAGGCGAGATGTAGCATACCTGTACGCTAGGGGAACAGCTTTTGCTATTGAAAAATTGTATATATTACAATTTTTCATAAAGTTGAGCTCAAAGTGGATTTGACTTCAGTGAAAAGATATTTATATATATATATATATATATATCCGATACTTTTTTGGTAAAACACTTAGAAATTCTGTACATATATACGCACGTATTGTACGTATATATAAATTTTCTTTTTATCGTCAAATTTTTTTTTCTTAAACCAATATTAAAGATTGGGCATATATTTTGCATCAGCAGCAATGATGCGTACATTATGTGAACATATATATACATTCTAAAATATTCTAAGTTCAAAGAATGCCTAATATATAGTTGTTTCTATTTCGCGTAGGTTTCGACCAAAAGCTGGGGATTGCACTTGTTTGAGGGGCAACTGAGCAGCTATTACGTAGTTTTCATGCTCGTACGTACGTACGTATATACGTACTTGTATTTATGTATAAAATATGAAAGCTTTAATTTATATGAATTACTGAAGTAGCCTGTCTAGTCTCGCTTTTGTGAGTAGTAGGGACCAGGGGCGAACAGGTGCAATCCCTGAGGTGGGTCCACAGTACCGAGGCAAACGTGAGCATATATGTATAAACATATATTCATTGAAGGTTTGCGTACTGTGGGGCGGTTGTTCATTTCATTCCATTCCATTCCATTTCCAGGGATGGAGAAATTTTAAAGCTTAAACTCAATTTTTGCGAAAAGGTTAAAGCTGCTAGCAACATTTTCATAAAAATTTTTTGATATAACCATGTACATTCCAGCAGAAATTGTAAAAATATTAACTTCAGATTGCTAGGCTACTTCCAATTTTTTGGAAGTGTCTTTAGAACGGCCAGGCGACTAAAAAACTGTTTGCTTTGTCTTACGCGTATTTTGCATTTTTAGCTTAGGTCCTCCCCTCAGATATAAGTGTAAGGATTGCTTTTATTCGTTGAGTTACCTTATCTACGCATTTTTGATGGTACTTGCTTAATTTTTGATGAAATCATTTTAAATTTGAATTCATTTAATTATTATAAATATACCTCGATCTAACTTTGAATGCAAAATTTCGATTCCTTAGCTTGGAACTGAAAAGATTCAGCATGAAATGCGTTAAAATTTTTGTATATATTGCTGTAAAATAATTTTTAACATTTTATTTAATTAATCAAAATTTGTTGAAAATAGAGCTTTCTAGTTTTGGGCGAACGCACCCGTCGTGGTTTCTCCATTTTATTCGCGAACTGCTAGCAACAACGCTGGCTTACATAGTGCAGCTGAGTATAATGAGCGTACAGCTACACCCCTAGAATCCAACCTATCTCAGATTAGATCAGGAAATAACTGAGGTAAGCAAAATTTTGCAACTCAGCTTTTGGTTGCTGAATTTAAAGCCCGAAGAATTAATTTTGGTATGTATTAATTATTTGCTTCACATTTAGTCGTCTGACAGGAATGTAACTTTATCGATCATTTCTGTGAGCAGCATATTTTTGTGTGTGAATTCAAAAATTCATTTTTCCCGAAGATTTAAAGTTTGCAAAACAATTGAAATTGCAGTTTTTCCAAAAGTGAAATTCGAGCTAATAGTCAATTACGTTAACTTGGAACCATATTCTTATCTATATACATTTAATTGTACTAAATTTGTGCATTGTGTTAAATTGTGCGAAAACTGCTGTAATCACTCTTTCTTGCATAAAAATGGCAGTTTCTGAAAGGCATAGGTGTACAGTAGGGCGGCGATGCCCTACTGTCATATTTCGCTATTATTTTAAAAAGATTCGTCATTCAAAATTAATCCTAGCTTATGTATCTTGTTTCTGTCAAAATTGCCCCGATAGCTTATAATTTGAAGTTGAAATATTGTAATTGTTAGTATTTGTGCAAAGATAGATCATGCATCTCCCCAGTTACACTCAAAATTCTCACTAAAGTTTCTCAAAATTCTATTGGCTGTAGGCATGTCACGTGATTTCGTAATCACTATGGCTGCCTCCAGTGTTCTATTCATTCAGTCTATGTTTCGCGTTTGCCTGAGTCGGTCGGTTTACCGAGTTTTCTCTGTATATCAAAATTTCTACGTTTTCCTTTACCTATCCGGCCACAATTCCCTCTGCTGTCGAAATTCGGGCTTAAGAGTAGACAGATGGTGATAGGCAGAGGGGGAATTTTCTGGCCCTGCATTATAAGGGGCTTATATATATATATATATATATATATTATTTCTGGATCTGTATTTTCTGCCTATGCTTTGTAAAATATTTATGGTCTCACTATCACTGGAACTCCTGCCAATTTTGTAAGTGTACTTTGGGATTTCTGTCACCTTTATACCCCCCCCCCTTTTTATTAAATATTATAGTACGGTCACTTGGCCTTGTGTTTTGTAGCTAAGTTTTAGTTTGTTTAGTTCGGTAAGTAGGGTACTTAAGGCATAGGTCGGGGTAACGTAGTGGGAGTGGGCATTAGGTTTCACGAATATTTGGTATATTCTAATTGGCGAGGCTTGTCGAGGTCGGCTTGGATCTCCAAGGCCAGGTTGCGTATTCAGCTCAAGCGCACAGTACCCCAGTAAAGGTCTTTGGTCGCCCATCATCCAACCCTTGGGGCCAAATCTTTACATAGGATTACGGTAGTTTTGGACAACAGGAAGGGAACAAATGGAAAGATTTAAGAGAGGTCAACTGTCAAATTTCACTGCACTTCAACGGCACTCTGCCGCGGAGAAACTAGAAAAAGGGAGGTACGTTTTTAAAAAAACTTTAAAATGAAAATCTTGAAATCATAGTTCCCTCATTTGAGACTACTCTGCTTAAAAACGCAATTTCACTCAGCTGATTTCAAAATTTTTGGTAAGCAGTCTGGCGTAGCCTGTTAACATTTGATGAGCCCTGATTTATGTATGCTGCATGCCCACTGTAGTTATATATACGTTAGGAAACACTCTGCAATCGTTGCGGTCTGCTTGCCAGGGATATAAGTATGTACTGTCATTTCTGTACATAAAGATTCACCGTGCATGCCTAGCTGTATATATATGGTATTTATTATATAGTACAGTACAGTCGCCCCTGGCAAAGGGAGTAAAATATATGACCGCCTATTTTTATCTTTTTCTAGCGGGGATGTGGTTTAACCTTTAATATTAATAATCAAAATCGAAGTCATATTGAACAGGAATCTAAAGTTGTCTTTATAGTTGGTCGGGCAGCCCACGACCAACTATACTTCCAGGTATGAAGAAATTTTAAAGCTTAAACTCAATTTTTACGAAAAGGCTGAAGCTGCTAGCTACATTTTCATAAAAATTTTCTGATATCATGACGTTGTTTATTCCAGCAGAAATTGTGGAAACATTA
Organism: Trissonchulus latispiculum; assembly: GCA_030248195.1. Taxonomy (NCBI): domain Eukaryota; kingdom Metazoa; phylum Nematoda; class Enoplea; order Enoplida; family Ironidae; genus Trissonchulus; species Trissonchulus latispiculum. The sequence continues at coordinate 32,100 of JASAND010012762.1, forward strand.
ACTTCAGATTACTAGGCTGCTTTCAATTTTTTGGAAGTGTTTTAGAACGTCCAGGCGAGTAAAAACACCGTTTACTTTGTCTTTACACGTATTTTGCATTTTTAGCTCAGGTCCTCCCCCTCAGATATTGAAACTGTATGTGGTTAATAGCCTCCGGCCAAGAACGGCAAGGGCTGACCAGCCGGTCGGTAACGTTTTTCAGAGGTGGCGGCCAGCCGCCTACCGATTCAAACCTGCCATATAAACACTATCCATGGCTTGGCCTAAAGTGGCGTGGCTGAAAATGGTCATGCACATCCCAAATTTTTAGCTAATTTAATAGTCAAGTTTTGAATATTTTGAGTATATGGGTAGTTCTATAGATTATATAAAAGAGAACGACAGCTTCTGTGACTTTCGAAATTCTGTTCCCACTGTCCCTCGTTCTATGTCCCTGTCCAAGTTTTGGCATTTTTGCAAATGCCGGTCAAAAACTTTCTCTGCCATTTTATTGCTCAGTAGTTTTTGTCAACGTTCAGTGCCTTCCAGTTACAACAAATAAATAACACCGGTTAAAATTCTAAATCATCCAAAGCTACTGGCATTTATTAGGAAAACTTGCACATAGTGTTGATCAGGATTCATAAAGCAGTTTGTGTCTCGAAGGCGAAATGCTATAGTCTTGTCAAATGAATGAATGAATGCTCTCTTGTCTGCTCAATGCTCAAGCTCACCCCGCCAAAATAAGAGTGTTGATTTTTCGGATGCTTTTTACTGGGATCGTCTTGATTTTCATGTAAACGTCAAAACTTTGGTGCAAAGGCTGTCTTGCCGTTATTTTTTGCATCAAAGACTCGTGCTGTGTGCTGTTCCTCGGGCTAGCCGCCAGATATGGCAACGCCGAGGCCGACGGAGCATGTTCTTTTTAAAAAGAAGGAGACGTCATCCGTCGTGACGTCGACCGGGCTTTGAGACTCTTTCTGGCAACTTGGTTGAGTTGTTTTTGACCAACCTTACGGGGCCAGTTTCCTGGCTAACACGTTCCAACTTCGGGTGATGATCATCACATTGTGATGTCTAATGCAGCAAACAACAACAACAAGAACAACAACAATAAAAATGCATTAAATTTAACAAAACTAAATAATTTCAATTTAAGAGATAAATTGAATGAAACTGAATTAAATTAAATCAATTCTTGATTTTAATATTGTACAGAAAATTCAACAGACTGAAGCAAAAGTGTATAGAATTTACTCTATGGTCACAATCTTCAATCTCCCCTAAAAATAGGAAAAAATTGAGTCTCGTGAAATTGAAGAAATCTGACGATGAATTCGGCATGGCACAATACATACACATACCACATTTAATATGTAATTTTAATTCCACTTCATTAGTTATGAATGTTTTGAGTGATGGTGGGTGGGGATAGTTCTGTCATGTGCACGAGAGCATCGGTGAATTTTCAAATTTTGTTCTAACTTTGTTGAAGTTTGGCATTTTTGCAAATGCCAAAAATTTGCGTGAGCTGAATGTCTATGAGGTTGTCGAAAGTTGCCAACAGATTAAAACATATTAATGATAAATAACACCGGGTTAGAATCTAAAACCTTTGTATCAACTCACAAATATAAGAATTAAACTTGCACATATTGTTGGTCAGGATTCAATGTTTGAAGCGTGTCTCGAAAGTGAAATGTGATATAATCTTGTCGAATGACTGACTGATGACTGAACGAATGAAACCCTGCAAATTAATGATGCTGTACTATTTGATGAGATCTGTGACGTCATGCGGAAAGACTGATGAAATGCTGAAAGACTGAAAGAAATTTGTAAAGACTTTATATTTCAGAATTACTGTCACAGCTTGAAAACAGTTAAGCCATGGCATGGAAATCCTTAAATCTGGAATCGGGCCTACAAGTGAAATATTTTGTCGGTCGAGCTGTCAATATTTTGAATTCAAGTCGCAATATTTACATATTTATAGAAACTTTAGGCGATATTGAACCGGTTTCATTTACAAGTTGTGTGTATTAAGGCTAGCCATCAAAAATTGTTTCCGGTACCCATAGAACAAATGCTGCAGTCTTAATGAGAAAGAAGAAGAAATATTGAAAGACTAGTGTATTAATACTTATCTATTGTTATTTGATGACTATTTTAAGGAAGATGTCCTTTGGGATTGTTAAAATATCAACTAGCAGTTGGATATTTTGACAATTTCACAATTTTGACAAAGCAAGACTTTTCAACGACTAAAAAGTTTGACGACTATTAAAAAGACAACCCCTTACCGAGAACGATTGCAAATTGCTGACTTGTGTATTAATAATAGCCACGTGTCAAAAGTAGGTTTCGATTCGACAATCGATCGAATTCTTCAAGTCAGAATGTTGTATATCTACAGACATGGAACCGGGACATCGGGTCAGTTCGGGTCACTTTTGCGAACGGGTCACCGGGTCAAGAGCTTCTACCCTGTCTTGACCCGGTTTTCCTGAATTTACCACAAATTTTGAAATTCTTGGCTACCAAGCTAAAATTCTAGCTTAACTTTTTGTTCGTTTTAATTAAACATTCATTTGATTTTTCTTATATTTTAGTCTTGGCGTTTTCGCAGCTACTTGACTTGAATCTGTCTACCTCTGGCAGATTATTGTTTAGCTTTATCAGTTTCATGATTAGTGCATAATCTATATAGTATATATGGTTTGCAGTCTATTTTCGGAAGCAAGAAGATGTTGAAGATAAGTGAACAATTACGCAATACAAAATAAAAACACCTCACCAGACCCTAATTTTCGTATATGTAGTTGTTCCATATATGAGTAGTATTAGTATAAGTTTTGAATAGCCGACAAAAATTTGTACTTTTCTCGACCTGAAGAAAATAGTGTAATTGAGATATATTGTTGCCCACACTACCTTTTTCTGATATATGTTGGTTGACGTTGGGGGGAAAAGTAAGTCTCCGACGATCTGATGACAATCCCTACGTAGCGCAACCCTGTTTGAAATCGTTGATCAAATCTATACTGCTATAAACTGTTATTTTGAGATTGTTATATTCAGATTGGTTACTTAGTAGCGTTCACACAGGTTTATCTTGTGTTGTTAAATATGTTATCTTTTTGTATTCGTTCGTTGTTTTTTAGAGGATGTTTCGTTGGAGAGTTGCCCTGAAGAACCAGGATAAGCAAAAGGTAGCATGAGATAGTTTCGGTTTTGTTTGTGTTTAGGTTTCTGTTGTTCTCTTGTAGTTTAATATTTGTATTTGGTCATTCCGCGTTAGTGACATTTTTAGTTTCGAATTTTTTTCTGCGTTAGTGGTTTCTGCGTAAAAGTAACGAACCATATCAGAACAGACTATGGAAAGGTTGATGAGCAAAAATAAGACTATTACGCCTATATAACTGAAGAAATCCTTTTAAACATGCTTTTCAGGGAAATTTAGGGAAATTGATGATTTTTTAATGTTTGATATTTTAAGAAGTAATTAAACATTCACAACCTAAATCTAATTACGTTTTTGGGCTGCATAAAATTGAAGAAAGTGCTATGAGTTACAAATATAAAGGTTAACATAGATTAATGGTGTTTCTGCGCTAGTGATAACGCCAGTTTTGTTCTTTCTGTGTAAGTGGAAATTTGAGCTTTTAACATTGACATTAAACAATGGTTCTACGTTAGTGGATTCTCCGTAAATGGAATACACCTCTCATATGACTACACTGTTAAAACTAAATTTAGACTATTGTACTTTGACATATGCATACGTATATGTCAGTTTATTTATATTTGATGGTTTAGTCTGACTTGGGCCAGGTCTGAACTGGGCCACAAAATTCTATTGGTCAGAATTCACTTCACTATTGTCCATTTAAAATCTGGTTTTTGCGCACGTGTTTAATTTCTCCGCCCCTTTTAACATACACTGTATTGTACTAATCGTACTCACTGTTGACACAGTTGATGAATTTAATTGCAAAACTCATACGCACGAATGAAATGTTTTAATTATTTACTTAGAAGCAAGTTTAGTTGAATTAAAAATGGCTTTAAGACCAAAGATTTCAAAGAAAGTTTAATTTTGACTAAATTTTAACCGAAATTCAGAACTAATTTTACAAACTTAAAAATATTTACCAAAATCATTGACTCAAATTATTCAAACACATTTGCCAAAATTGAATCAAACCGAACCAAACGTTTGCTAGATGGCATCCCAACTGCCTTTTTAAGGGCAACCATTCGGCCAAAAATTATTTAGGTATAACATTGAAACTAAAATAAAAGCACCAACAATAGAGAAACACTCGAAATGGAAGACATTACACACATGACATTACACATGGTACAATGAAACATGACATTACACATGACATTACTGTGCGCAGCAGTATTAGTAAATAATAGTGTACGTATATATATATATAAGTTTTGCAAAATATATGTTGCTCTCAAAGTGTAGGTAGGATTTTTGTTCAACTCTCTAAACCATAAAGTGTATAAGAGTTTACTTACATTCACTCTTTCATTTTACAAGCTTAACTTTGATTAACTTTGAATTAGCTTAACTTAACTTAGATTAACTTAGCTTAGCTTAACTTTGATTTCACTTGCCACTTCAATTTAACTCCCCTTTGACGGTAGGCGGAGTTTACTGTAGAAAAATGTACACACATTTCTACTGGTTGACAATAGTGACGTTTTCAACCAATCAAATGTGTGGCCCATTTCAGATGTGGCCCAGGTCAGACTAAGCCGTTGAGCCTATTCGATAGCTGCTTAATATTTTGTATTTACGGAATTACAATATAAACTGTTGTTTTTATCTAGGCTGCTATTGTGAATGACTAGATGGAAACAGAGAAGACGGGACCGTACGTTTGTTATTTTTTATGTTCATCACTTTTGTACGGATTTGGAATCAGCTGATCAAATAAGGTGCTAGTATGTCAACTTGGACAAAATCTTAATTTGCTATTACGAGGCTACTATTAACAAATCTTTTACTATAGAGTAAAAAATGAAAGTAATGTCTCTGTGAGTAACTGTGCCTATTCAGATATAGTCAACTAAAAAATGTACAAACATTTTTCCTTTAATGTTGCGACTATGTTTTTGTCTTTGCGAAAAGTTGATAATATCTTTCATTATAAATTAGTTTTTAACCTTAAGTTGTTGTTTAGATATATTTTATTTGTTCTTTAATGTAGTAACGTTTTTGTGATGTAGAGACATTAAGGAAGAGAGTCAGAATGGTAAATCTGGTATAGCTTTGGTTGGTGACAGTCTAAGGAATAGTTCGTTGATGGAATATAAGGAACAGAGTAAGTAAAAACAAACAGCAGTGGTGTTTTATTTGTTGTTCGCTTTCAACTCGTTAATATATACTGCTTGCTCATTATCCGTAACAAATTTAATGTGAAATGTGTATTGTAGAGAATGGAAAAGGGCATGAGCTCGAAAGCAGTAACAAGATAACAATTTGTTTTCTTTGAAAAATGGACAGAAGACATCTATTTTTCACGGTACGATAAAATCGTTATTATATGTATGTGTTCTTATTACAATTAATCTAGTCGTTAAATGCGTAGTAACATTGTCTACAGATACGTCGGTATATGTAGTACTCAGTTATGTCTGTGACCAATGCAAGACGGTGGGTTCATAACAGTGATTAGTCATTTATTGATTGTTTAGTGTTTGACTGTTGTTTGTTATCTTGCGTATAGGCGACATACTTGTAATCGTTTGATTCTCGTTTTTTCTCTTTTGAACGATTCTTCAAAACGGCTTCCATGTTGGCCATAGGCATAAAGTAGTGGCTGTGTTCTGATATGGTGGGTGCAGTGTTTTTGATTGAAACGAAGCATATAATTGAATTGTAGTATTTAGCAGAAAACTGTATAGATGCGACTGTATAATAAAGGATGTGCATGTGTGTACTGCTATAGACAAAATGGCTGTCACTGATATACCTGTTGCGTCCAGTAAAGAGGTGAATAAACCAAACGAGAGAAAGAAAGCAGTCTCTTGCAAGAAAAAGATTTCTATTGCTCTGTCCTGTCGGAAAATTGATCGTAGACAACATGACTAGTACAATCTAGAGGTAACTAAGTCAACATTAAAGATAATAGGAAAATTTGTCTACTAGAATATTTTGATGTCACCTTATAACATAAGCATCTATGCGGACTTTATAGTCATCCTTAGAGAATATTCTAGCTTTATTCTGAAAATTTTATTTTGATCGGTTTTATTTTTTATGATAATTTTATGCATTATTTATGAGGTTGTTTGATATGATACTTTTGTGCGTTCATATGAATTTATTTTGATGTTTAGGTAATGTATATTGTGACGATTTGAAACTATAGTAGTATTCATTTCTTTGTTGTTTTTAGTGATGATTTGCACAAAGAATGCTACTAGCAAACAAAAGCATTCATTTCTGCAGGACAATAAACCTATCAGTAAGTGTGATATCCGTATTCATGACTGCAGTAATTTATTTATTATTGTAGCAGACAAAATATTTTGTTTAAGCAAGTGACAATGTGTGTATTGATATTTGTATTATAATTTCTTCTGTATGTGTCGGTGTTTGGTCTTTTCTCTTACATGCTATTGTGTTACTGTGTTACTCTGTTATTTGTTTTTTATTTTTTCCGGTGGTTGCAACACGAAAACGCGTCCGAAAACCATAGCTTCAGATGAATCTGAAGATGACGAGAATGTGACATCAGTTGATAACGGTTTGTTTTGTTGTAGGTGTGTGACAACGCGCTTGCCACTACACTTTAATACGAACTAAGCTGCAGTGCTTTATTGGCGGGGGTCTGCGAAAACGCAACACAAAGAAGCATACGGTAGTTACGGCAACTGCTTTAGCTTAAGTTCCAACAAAGACTAACTCGGTCTGCTGAAAGAGTCTGCTTTTATATCCTTCTAAGTCGGAAAACTTCAAACGCAAAATATTATTTTAAGAATGTTTTGACTAAATATTAAAACGATGTTGAAACGAGTTGCGATGTTCGAAATGTCAAATCGTAAAGTTAGAAATGTCAAAACGTGAAAACAACGTTCAGCAAAACTCCGAAAATTTAGATAGTTTTTAGGTTACAAGCAAAGGTAAACATGATAAACATCACACCCTGGGGTGAAAATATTCGAACGTCCCAGTTCGACAAGATCAAACAAAAATAGACGTTACAAGTCTTAATGCGTCTGCCCAGTGATAAAAATTGGAATAAAAACAATAAAAACACATTAGGCAAGTCTGCTATACTAGCCCACACTCAACACTAAACATGTATTGCATAAGTAAAACAGATCGTAAGCAATGATAAAACACAAATCTGCAAAAAACGGTGTGATAAAAATGTAAAACAAAGTTTGGTACGACTTTCAAAAATTGAATCATGCTTTTTTTTGTAATGCCATGTACATTTTTATCAACCTCGAGCTAACTAGACAAAGTAAGATGCTGTTTACATTCCCCCAGAAAACTCGCCACGACTGCAGTAGCTCGGGCCGGGTTGGTGATGAAAGCAACAACAGGTAGTCTGACCGGTAGGGCGAGGGAATTGGTAACATCCTTGCTGATAAGGAGCTACGTACTGTCCATAGGCTCCTGTATATTGGACTGTGGTCTGCTGATTTCCAAAAGCTGAATTTGCCACCGGGACAGATGATATCTGCACGGTAGGAGACGCGAATTCTGGAGCAGGCAAGCGTTCAGTCCAACCTGTCGCCTGTCGAGGAGCGTACGGCACCAGCGCGTAGGCTGCTGCTGACGTCGGTTGATAACCGGGTTGATATGAATTGATGGCCGGCTGGCCATACTGGTAGTTTGCATTGCAGTTGGGATCGTGCTGGGCCACCAACTGCGGCTGCTGCCAGGTCTGTTGAGCTGATGAAATCAGCGGGGCCCGAACAGTTGGAGTAGGAAATTGCTCAGAAGGCAACGGTGTAGGAGCATCCTGCGGTCTGGCCGCGATTCGACCGACCGTTGGTCCGTTTGGTCTGAGAAAGTTCGCAGCTGGCGGAGGAGCAGGAATCTGGATGTCTGGAGCTGGTTTCTCGTCTCTCGCTTCACTGTAGGCATTGATATTATGATCGGATTCAACTGGAATTCCGTGATTGACAACGGCTGATGGTTGTAAAACAGGACGAGGATCTGATTGGTCTGCTGGAGCAGGGTCTGATCTAGAATTCTGATTCTGACGAGCTAGCCGAATGCGATGCAGAGCCGGAGAGATTCCGTGAATTCTTTGCGCATATTCCGCACAGGAAGTAAATCGCTTGCACGAGTCCAACAGTGGGATCCAGGATGCCCAAATGTCGTACAATTTCAGTGTTCCTGTGATATTGACCGTTCCCATCTCCGTAAAGAGTCGGGGATTTGGATTCCCATCTTCCTGTAAGAATTCCGTGACTGGAATTTCTTTGAAGAGATAGTTTCCTTCCTCGCATTTGGTCTTGAGGACTTGGTTAGAGTGCTGCAGTTTGTCGGCAGCGGCAGGCGGAACGGGAGACATGAAGCAGATCATAGTGCCAGAAACACTGCCATAGATCTCTTCAAAATCAGCTCGTAGCTCATCGTCGGACTTATCCACATCCACGGATCCAGTCTGCACGATGACATCAGAAAATTCTTCCAACCGGTAGCCATGAACTAACTCAGGTACATGACCAAGATGGAAGTTAGGTCTGCATCTTATCACGGCGCCTTCGATTTCAGAGAGATGTCTGCATGCGTCTCCGCCCAAAACCAGTACGGTTCGTGAAGGTTTGACGTCAATGACCACAGATGTAGCCCACTGGGTCAAGTCTACAATCCCATCCATGGAGGAGCCCGATCGGTTGTCACGAACTTCCATGAGCAACCGGCCGTAGATATTCTTCCCCTGCCAGCTGTCTGGATGGCGATATAGGGTGTCTGATTCGGAATAACCTGTTGCCATCAGTAGGTCACGCCGATGGCAATGAGCTAAGATTTGATTTCCCGTGGCTGCAAGGCCATTCCGGTAACCGAAATAGGTCTGACATTTAGCCACCAAAAGAGTACGCAAGATGTCGTTCCTGATTGCGATCCACGGTTCAAGCGGTTCAAAGTGCCCTGACTTGGTCTTCAGAAAGGCAAGGACTTCCTTCGGATCATCTGTAAAGATTTGATGAAACAGTTCTGCTGCACATGCGTCCATACCCATCTGGATTAGCTGTATGTACGCAAATGCTTGGATCGTACTAGTAAAAGTTTTACCAGCCAGGGTTATGGGGCAGCTGGTATTGAAAATGGAAAGGTAATTATCGGGTTTTACAATAATTACCCTAGGTCTGACATTTGCTGCATTGTTCACTGGACGGGACGGCCGCACAACCACGGAGCGCAGCCTAGGCTGTTGGTTCTGCGGCAGCTGCGGAGGAGGCGTCTGTGGATTATCTGGCGGAGGGGGGCTCAGTGGCTGTGCTGGAATCGGAGGAGTCTGTGGCTTCACCGAAGGTGGCGGAGTCTGCGTGTTTGCCGGAGGCGGCGGAGTCTGCGGGTTTGCCGGTGGCGGCGGAGTCTGCGGGCTTGCCGGAGGCGGCGGAGTCTGCGGGCTTGCCGGAGGCGGCGGAGTCTGCGGCTTCACTAGAGGCACATGAAGTGGCTGTGCCAGACGTCGACTTCCATCGTTGCCTCCTTTGAATCGAGCTTCGCCTGATTCGAAATCGGGTTCTTCGGGTGAAGTGGATACGTCCATCCGCTGGTCTACATCGTCCTGAAACAATACATAGTCTGCATTCAATATATACAGAAACCAGGACATATATATGGCTATGTAATCATAAATAATATCACCGATTCTAATATCAATTAATAGTCATAAGTCTAGGATAACCCTTCTTTTGGGTCTCTGTATCAAATTATAATCTGTATGCTGTCGGTCTGTCTGATCCGTAGGCTGTTGATCTACGGTAGCTTCATTTTCGTTCGCCGTGTCTACATGAGATCTAAGTGATTCTGTCTGCTCAACTGTTTCGTTACCTTCAGTGTCTGAGCAGGTTGACTTAGCATTCCGATTATTCCTATTCTCAACAGGTTCCGTAGAGTTGTCTAAGTTTTTGGGGCCGGTAAGGTTTGGTACATGGGCTGAATGACAAATCTTTAGTCTATTTAGGTGCTTTAGTTTAGGACTGAATTACTGAATTGAATTACTGAATTACTGACTGAATTACGGACTATTTAGGACAAAGCTTTAGTCTATGGACTGAATTCGCGCATTAGGAAATTTAATTTCTAAAATCCTATATGGGCCAAACCAGAACTTTGCTAGTTTTGGTGAAGGATTTGATAAAGTTCCATTTGCGGCAGCCTTGTCAGCCTGGGTAAGTCGCGGGAGAACTGGTGTATACAGATAAACTCTGTCCCCAACCCGGAACTTCGGTTGAGTCGTGTTCGTGTCATAATAAAATTTTTGCTTGCTTTGGGCCTCCGCTATTGTCTGCTTAGCGGTCTTCCAAACACTACCTAAGTGATGCACAACCAGTTCCTTAAAGTCTCTAATGTCTGCAATTGCATTTACAGGTTCCAGTAAAACTGAATCCAAGGGAAGAGTTGGATCTCTTCCAAATAACAAAAAATAAGGCGATTCTCCTGTAGACTCGTGAGCAGAAGTTCTGTATGCAAACGAACAGTATGGAATGTACGTGTCCCAGTCATCATGTCTTCTAGAAGTATACATGGACAACATATTTAGGATAGTACTGTTGTAGCGTTCGACAATGCCATTAGTCTGCGGCGCATAACCAGAAGTGTTAATTTTGTCAATATTTAAAAGTTTGCAAATTGAAAGCATAAGCTGTGACAAAAAACTTGCGGCGCGGTCAGACAAAAGTTCTCTAGGGGTCCTAAACCTGCATACTATACGCTCTACAAACAATTTAGCAATGGTGTCTGCCTGTACATTCGGGACCGCAAACGCTTCTGGCCATTTTGTAAATGCGTCTACAAAAATTACTATATGTTTATTGCCAGAAGTTGTAGTGGGTAAAGGCCCTAAGGTGTCGACACAAACACGGCGGAATGGACCTTCCACCGGAATGGGCATGAATGGCACTTTCGTGCGCTTCGGTGGATCCTTGCGTTCTGCGCAAGGTTTACATGCCAGACCTTTACATGTTTACATATCAGACCTCATAGACGACCAATGATATCTGGTTCGTATCTTCTGAAATGTTTTACCAAAGCCTAAATGTCCAGCAAAAATGCTGTCGTGGTTAGCCTCAAAAATTTGAAACTGTAACTCGGCAGGAATAGCCAATAATTTTGAAAATCTGGCAGAACAATTAGGTCGCATATAGTACAGAACATCCTCAATAAGTTTGTAATTTTTAGTGTCTGCATTGGATTTGCTGTCGAATTTTCGCTTTGGCTCTGAAAGTGAACGAAAAATCGGACCTAGCCAAGAATCCTTCTTCTGCATTTCGCAAAGTTGGCGCAAGTTTGTGTACGTAGTTTCCAAAATAGCGCAAAGTCTAGACAAGGCGTCTGCATTGTTATTAGATTTGCCAGGGCGATACTGGATCGTCATGCAATTTGAGTATTCTTGTAGAGATAAACCCCAGCGACTTAGCCGCGCTGAGGGGTTTTTTATAGACAATAGCCATTTTAGAGCTTGGCAGTCTGTAACTACAGTGAAATTATGCATGTACAAGTATGGTCTAAAATATTTAACAAAAAACACTATAGCAAGTGCTTCTTGTTCCACAGCCAGATACATTCTTTCTGCTTTGGTAAGGGATCTGCTAGCAAAAGCTATGGGTCGCTCTACCCCTTCCTGAATTTGGCTGAGCACCCCCCCCCCGATGCCAACTCCACTAGCATCAGTCTGCAATATAAATGGTTTAGCAAAGTCTGGGTATGCCAGTGTGGCATTATCTGTCAACGCACTTTTCAACTTTTCAAAAGCTTCGATCGATTGATCGCTCATTTCAAACTTTGAATCTTTCTCTAGAAGTTTATACAATGGAACGGCAATGCTAGAAAAAATTTTGATAAAACGTCTGTAATAGGAACACAATCCTAAAAAACGAACGTAAATCCTTTACTTTTTTCGGGCTCGAAAATTTTCTTATACAAGAAACTTTCTCTGGATCTGGGGATATACCGTCTTTCGAGACAATGTGCCCCAAAAATGGTACGGAGTTTCTGCCAAAAAGACATTTATCTAATTTCAATTTCAAATTAAACCGTCTGAGTCGGCAAAAAACTTGACGCAAAGATTTAAGATGATTGTCAAAACTGTCTGAAAAAATTATGATGTCATCCAAATACACCAGACATACGTGCCACTGAAGCCCAGAAAGCACAATATTCATTGCCCGTTGAAAAGTTGCTGGGGCATTAGTAAGACCCATCGGCATTGTAACATACTGGTACAGCCCATCTAACGCCACGAAGGCTGTCTTCTCAGCGTCTTTTTCATCCAACTCAATCTGCCAAAATCCTGATTTTAAATCGATGGTTGAGAAAAATTTAGCTTTACCCAAAGAGTCTAAAATTTCATCTATTCTAGGTAAAGGATATACGTCTCGCTTAGTAACTTTGTTAAGATTGCGAAAGTCTACAACAATGCGACAGCTACCATCTTTCTTTTTCACTACGAGCATAGGACTAGCCCAAGGAGAAGAGCTAGGCTTAATAACGTTTTTATCTTTCATGTCTTCCAATTGCGATGCGACTGTTTGCCTTTGAGCCATCGGAATACGATAACTTCGACGAAAAACAGGCTGAGCATTTCCAGTTTGTATAGAATGACGCACTACGTTAGTTCTACCTAAATCTGCATTCGTTTTGGAAAAAATGTCTTGAAATTCTATTAACAAATTCATGATTTGCAATTTTTCCTCTTGCGAAAGGCTGCTGCCTTCCCAGCTCAACTTTTGGGCAAATGCAAGTTTGTCTGTAATTTGGTCACTGGTACTTAGCACTTGTACTGATTGCAGGGCTCCAATGTTTGAACCCTTTTTTAACAGAATCCCAGTTTTTGTTGGGTTAATCAGTCGAATCCCTATAGTACGAGAGTCTGAGTTATGCAACGATTTAGCTGCATCTAAACCAAATTCATGGAGTAGCCTCTTATTTGGCTCAAAAATCTGTGGATTAGCATCTAATAAATTTATAGGGCTCCGATTATCTGTTGAAATTTCAGTTGTGTACAACTCGCAACGCGGTGGAATAAATAAGTCTGACGTTAGTTTAGCAGTTTTTTCATCCGAACATTTCAAAAGGCCAAAACTAGTGGAAGCGGGATGTTTTATCATTGGAATTCGTTCACCTGCTATTGTCACCGAATTTCCAGTAAAGTCTACTAAAAGCGGTCCTAATTTTGGCATGAAGTCTGTACCCAATAAGCATCCCCACTTAAAATCGTCAACAATATGACATAAATGAGGGAGGGTCTGTGAACCTAAGGTAATCAGCAATACCAATGCCCCTATCATATTAATATCCTGTCCAGTTAAGGATGTTGCTTTCGTAATTGGCTTTCCCAACTTCCTTTTATGATGAATAAATTTGCTGTTAACAATGCTAATAGCTGCACCCGTATCGATCACTGTTGGTACATTTCGACCTTCTACCTTGGCATTCACAGCAAGAATGCTTTGCCCTGCTAAATTACAATCAGCCGTTTCTAAGGAAGTTTCGTTGGTTCGATTCCACACAGGAACATGAAATTCGTCAGGTATGGGCAGCGTTTCAAACGACTCAAGCTCAACAGGATTCAAACTAGATAAAGAACTAGCAGGAGCTGTTGGACAATCTGGCTTAGGAGGCTAGTCGTTGTCGCAAATAGATCGGCCAAGACGTACAAATTTGTGTCTGTAAATTATCAAGAAGTATACTATACAAATTAGTAGCGCAATGCAACCAATTATAACAAGAATGTTTATGAGGGCTTGCACTGGTCCCTTTAAAATCGTGGCCACAGAATGGCCTGCCCCCTCTAATGTCAAGCCCAAGCCAGATCCTAACCCGTTCAGAGCACTACCTAAACCTTTGCCAACCCCAGTTATAGCAGCACTGGCTCCTTCTCCCAACCCTTTTAGGGTATCGGTTATTGCGATAGGATTTAAAGAAAGATCTGCGGTATAATTTACTAGAAAGTCTAATTTGGTCTGTAGCAATGATAGTCTGCGAATTTGGCTCCTATAAGTGTTAAGGCTTATAAATGTGCCTGCTACGTGATCGTGAAAAAGAGCAGGAGTATCAAAAACCAATTAATGTTTTTCATTTTTCCAGGTAACTTCTAAAGGTAGTTCTAACACATGTACAGGTCCGGAATGAGTAAACCAATTTTCATGATTTTTAAAAACTCCTGTGATGCGGTGCGCACAGTCTACTTGTAAGGACGTAGTTACTAAGTCTTTAGTTCCAGGAATCAAAAATAGCAAAGTAGTATTCGTCAAAACTGGTATATACTCATAGCATTTAGAACTGTATGTATAATTCCAGTAAATATGATCTACCGTAATCTGCTTGCACGGCCACACCATTAATACTTCGCCAGCATAACTGGCATGAATGTCTGCTCTATTAAGTAATAATCTAGCTCCCAATGTTGGATCTAACTGAGTAAGCTGTTTTAAAAGGCCAATTACTTTGTTGTTAGTAGTGCAAAGGCTAGCCCAAAGTTGCCGAAAATTTCTAGTCTCTAGGCTAGCTAATGCATCGTACAAGTAGTTCAGCTTTGCATTAGTTGGGTCTGCATCAATAACATTATTTTGTTGAAAACCTGCTTCCCTTTGCATGTAGTCTTCGTGGAAAAGAAGCTTTTTTCGGTGGGAGTAGTTGTTAACTTTAATGGCAGGGCCTTGGTCTGTAAGTAAGACGCCAGGCGGCAAACACTTTGGAGTCTGCTTATTATTTAAAGTAAAAGCATTTTGTAGTTCATCTACTGTGATATGCGAACCTGCGATAGAAGCATTGAATGAAGATTTAATAATAAATGGACAAAATACAAAACTAAAAGAATTGTTCCAAAATAGAGTTGCAAAATTAGTTTGGCAATACCCTTGTTTTAAGGTGGTGATTCCCTTTGGTCACATAAAGTTTGCACCATTATTACTCATTCATTACCTGGAGTTAAGAAGCCATTTTTATATCAAAATGTAGCTTGGCATTTTCTCTATTTAATGCATGCCACGAAACTAATGTGGCTTTTCTAAAATATTTTTAACACATTTTAGAAGAAGTATAATTTTCCAGAATTTTTGCAGACTCAAGTAAATTTTTTCGCGAGACATCGGTTATATCATTCGATACCTCCATCAAATAGCTGGGGACGATTTTTTATTTATTGTGAAGTCGCTCTTCGTTATAGAGAAATAAGCTGAAATGTGTGCGTAACCTGTATTTTGCATACTTTTTCCAAATTTGTCAAGCGATTACTTTAGCTAGAAAGCAGCAATCGGGGCAACTAAAAAATCGTCCCTGGGTATATTCGTGTAGAACACATTTGTTCAGTAGCAGCCCTCCAACTTGCATGATGAATGCTCCACAATCTTTGGAAACAAATTGGTCGTGTTTTTGCAAAAACTAATTTTTTATGATAGCAGCCTACAGGATAGCCGTTGGAAGACGATCATGTGTCGGATAATTTGTCCCTGTGAGACCTTCACATCGACGCCCTTAGTTTGATTTTACGGCTTGCGTAGTTCAAGAAATGTTGGATTATTTGATTTCTGCAAAAATGACAAGTTTTTGACGCCAAAACAAGAAAATCGGCTATATCTCACGATAGAGAAAAGCTAGAAACTTGCTTTAAAAAGCAAAAATGTGAAGCTCAATGAGATCTTTCGAATGAATATAGTCATAACTGCATAGCAGCTGCCAAACATTTAGAAATTGGGAAAAACCACTCTGACCGGAAATCTCGAATTTTTGAATCGGGATTGCGCGGAGGGTGTTAGAACGCTAAAATAACTTATTTCGGAAAGTTTCATCGAATTTCATCTTGCTTTGCGCCGCCAAACAACAATATGTGCCCAAAAGGAATCACCACCTTAAAGGACATGCACTTATGTCTGCTAAATCACTAACTAACGTCAGACCGTCAATCGTAGCTAATTTTCCTTTCTCGATGACCAAATTTTCTACAGTTTGGCAGAAATCGAAACAGCACCATACATATTGCAACTTTAGCTCATTGGCGCTAATCCAGAGATTAGTATCCTTTTTTACCAATTTTTGGTTCCTCCAAACTTTCCTAGCGACTGCGTTTTGACAGTCGACGACAGCTATAGTTGTAGTTTGAATAGAATCAAAAACGATACCCTTTGAGCCAAAAAATCCGGTATTAGTACATACTGTCCTTGTCTCTAGATAACAACTATAAGCATCAGTAGTCTTGTGGCTCAAGATGGGGAACATAAAGGTCTACTGATATGTGTCTAACTTCGTGTAATTCAGGTAAGTGACACTTAAAAGTCTGAGGGAGAGCAACTGGAAAACCGTTTCGGGACTGCCCACAAAAGTTCAAGGTTTGAGTTGCATTGACGGGCATTATTAGCAGTAGGACAACTAACAAGAGCAAATTAAATAATGGACAGTAGCCATTTGGAACAAAATTGCTTACATAGCTGCTTGCTGAATCCTGGTCTTCTACTCCCGTGGATATTGACAAATCATCCGGGGTTCCAGATCCATTCTCAGCGGCATCAGGCTTGGCTAGATCATGCGAATTCCCAGAATTATTGCCAATGTTGTCAGGTCTGGCATCTTCATCGATGATAAGTCTGCCTTCAGTGACTGAATCTTCCTGGAGTTGTGATGGCACGTTGTCCTCTTGTCGGGCAATCTCATTGAGCTCCGAAGAGTCTGCTCGGGCATCCATATCCCGGTCTGCAGTTGCCTGAATTAGACCAATCGTTTCTGAAAAAAATCTATCAGTCAGATTTGAAACGTGAGCTCTTAAAGATTCAAACTCTTCTGATGTAGCATAATCTGCACTGTCGCGAATAGGACCGTCGAGGTTCGACTCCTCGTCAATATCTACAACCCCAATGGGTCTAGTATTACGAAAATTTTTGTTATTTCTTTGTTTCGCCCTACAATTTGCTTGTATATGTCCAATTTTGGAACAAAAATTGCAAATAGGTCTGTTATCCGCAGTGCGCCTGTTAACTGCATTCGAATTGGGGCGACGTGTGAAATTGCTGTTCTGACGTGGTCTAAAGTTTTGGTTCTGCTGTCTGCGGAATAATCCATCGAGACGGCGCTCGAGTCTGCTTAACCGTTCTTCTGAAGTGTCGCCGTAGTGATTAGAGCTATGAGAGCTGACAGCTCCTACAGCAGCGGTCTCGGAATCGGACCTTTTTTCATCAGATTTGATAGACCGTCAGCAAGATCACATAGCTTTTTACTGCTTTCAAGGCTCTGCTGAAGGGGATCGATACTCAAATTCAGATACTGCAAACGTGCTTCCTCCTTCTGAGCTAGCTCAACTGCTTTCGCAAAGGTTTCAGGTTCATCCTCCATAACTGCCTTTTTCAGGGGGAGGGGAAGGCCAGAGACAAAATTTTCCATCATCAGGAAATCACGTGATTTCTCTCCCAAATCGTCGGGGTACGCTGCTCTAGCAAGTTTCTTAATGACTCCCGCATAATTATCAACAGACTCAGAGGATAGTTTTTGTCTGCTCTTGAGCTTCAAACTGCTGAAACGATGGTTTTCGGGTCTGGTAAACTTGAGTTTTAGTTCTGATTTTAACAACGCGTTGTTGTCCTTCTGTGCTCTGCTCAAGTCCCTATACTGTTCGAGAGCGTTTTCGTCTAAAAACGTAGGTAACTTTTTTGCCTTTTTCTCGGCTGACCAGCCAAAACTGTCTGCAACCAACTCAATCTTTTCCAGCCAATCTGAAAAACTCTCATCAAGTTTGCCAGAGAATGTACTAATTCGGGACCTAGTAGCTTGAGTAGTTGAAAATTCATCAGAAGTCTCAGCAAGTTCGCTGAGTTGACTAGTCAAGGAGTTAAGTCTGCTAGAACTACTGTCTGTGAGCTCCTGCGTAAATTCTCTGAGTCTGCTTCTAATTAGTCGCTCAACATCAGCTTCAGACGGTGTTGCCATTTGAGGACTCAAATAACTATCAATCTACAAATAACCAATCGAGAGCAGCAGAAGCAAATAAATGTTAACTTACACACAAGGAGAGCAGCGGAAACAGAAATGTTAACTTACAAGAGTTGCAATCGCGGGGGCTCCACGTGTGACAACGCGCTTGCCACTATACTTTAATACGAACTAAGCTGCAGTGCTTTTTTGGCGGGGGTCTGCGAAAACGCAACACAAAGAAGCATACGGTAGTTACGGCAACTGCTTTAGCTTAAGTTCCAACAAAGACTAACTCGGTCTGCTGAAAGAGTTTGCTTTTATATCCTTCTAAGACGGAAAACTTCAAACGCAAAATATTATTTTAAGAATGTTTTGACTAAATATTAAAACGATGTTGAAACGAGTTGCGATGTTCGAAATGTCAAATCGTAAAGTTAGAAATGTCAAAACGTGAAAACAAAGTTCAGCAAAACTCCGAAAATTTAGATAGTTTTTAGGTTACAAGCAAAGGTAAACATGATAAACATCACAGGTGTTCTATCTGCATGTGACTAGTTATTACAAAGCAACAAATTAGTTCTGCTGTTTTTGAATGTTTGTCTGTTTAAATTATAGTGCTGTTTTTAATTTTTATTGTATGATGGTTACTGAAATAGTTACTATCAAGAGTACATAATACATAATAGTGTGACAAGCGTCACACTCTATGTTATTAGCAGCTGAGCCATGCTCTGCGCGCTAACGGGCCACCCCTCCCGCAATTGCGTACCTAGTGGACCCCCCACGCAAATGTGACCTATCATTCGTCAATTGAAAAATGATAGGTCTGTTTTGCGGGGGGGGGTCGAATGATAGGTCACATTTGCGGGGGGGGGTGCCTTGCTATTGGAAAAAGTGAGCATACGCAATTGCGTACTAGGTACTCATTTGCGGGGGGGTCCACTAGGTACGCAATTGCGGGGGGGGGTGGCCCGTTAGCGCGCAGAGCATGGCTCAGCTGCTAATAACATAGAGTGTGACGCTTGTCACACTCTTATGTATTATGTACTCTTGTTACTATTAATGAACGCAGTGTTTTCTGGATAAGCGCATAACGCGACGCTTGTTCTATTATTTTTTCAGATACAGAATTGAAAATTGTTAATAATTATCTGTCGCAAATGTCTGCTGGTCCTGCTGACATTAACTGTAGCAATGATTCTACTGGTGACCTTGATTGTGATAGGAATGGTCTGGGTAATAGGCAAAAGGCGAACTCACTTTATTAAGTTTTAATGTTTAATGTACGCTGTAGCGTCCAGAGTGTGTAGTTTCTGTTTGTTTTTTTACGTTGTAATTATTTTCTCGTCTTATTTTGTGGTTTAATAGAAATATGTTGCCAACGAAATACACATGGTCCAATAGAATAAAGTGAGCCTTGTTGTAGCCGTTTTTTAGGTCATTGGTGAGATTAAAGCAACAGTTTAATTTAAATGAATGCAACAAATGTATCTATTGTCTCCTTCGCATTTTTTAACTAATTGTTTTATTTTTATTTTGTCGTTTGGATTTTGGCTTAGTTTCGCTTATTTGTCATCGTGCGCCAGTGCCGTAGAACAAACACTGATGTTGAAACTTAGTTTTTCCAGATGATTGTTACAAATAAACACAGTAGACTGAAGTACTTCATTGCGTTTTACTGAGGTACATTTTAGATGGTTTTGCATTGAAAACACTTAGTGTAACCTAGTAAGGATGTACGTGTTTGTTTCTGCTTTATTCCTTCTCATCAGTTATGCTTGTTACACTTGTCTACAGTTTCTAAACACGAAACTGTAACTTCTTTGAACGGAAAAGGGAAACAAGCAAAGGCAGCGCGAGCAGTATTTGTTAACCTTCTCGGTGGCGAAGGTAAATGCTGAAAGCAGGTGGTTCAAATAGTTAAAGCCAAATACTACATAGATGTCACTATTTAGGAAGGATTGTTGTGACAAGATCTTAATATTTGGAATCATGTGTTGTGTATTGAATGTTGTAATTAGCTGATTTTTGTTTGCTGTCATAATCGAAAGCTCCTTATATTGCTCTTAGCATAGTTTGATGGAAATTTAAAGACGTAGAATTACGTCCCCTCGCAGGGAACGTAAAGGTTTCATCACTGGGGCTTAGTAACAGTTTGACTTTGTAAAAGTATTTTGGACACTATAAAGAAAAAGCAAGTTCTAAGATTTCAAACTTCCATTCTATGAAACAATTCAGAATTTTAGTACCTTTGCTCACTGTTCTTGAATAGCAGCTTGCTCTTTTTTTCTGCTCCGTCGCTTTAATGTTGCAGTGTATTTACTGTATTGCAGTTTTTGCTTATAAAATAAATATTTTTTTCTTGATGTTTCAGAGTCCAAGACTCTGTTCGAAATTGCTAAGAAGCTTGGGTCCCTGTGCTACAGTTCAGATGGCGATATGTTTGTGTTCCCGGCGTGCCCACCCCTTACTGTGTTGGGTTGGGCCCGGCAGATTGTTGTGTGCCTGAATAACGTCTGCCATGCCCCCTTGCCATGGGGTTCCCTGGGAAGGTTCCAGGACGGTGAGCTTCCCAGACTTCTTCCCCGAGACCCGGAGTTCCTTCGGCAAATGAAGGAAACCCTGGTTAGCCAGCGGACGGAGCTGCCCAATGGCAGATTTTATTATCCGGATTCCCTTCTATTGCACTTTTTGAAACATTGGAGACATTTTCAGGACTCTTGTCAGGGCGCCTATCATGAGCGGGCCAACTATTATTTGTGCCAAATAGTTGCTGGCACTCCAACTAGTCGCTCAACGTTGACTTTTTAAGCCGAATCCTGACCACGCTACATATGCCCGCTTGTCCTTTAGTGGAATTATGCGGTATTATAAACTTGTCCCCGTGTCATCCGAGGACGGCTTTTCCGCTGACAGCTCTCTGGAGGCGGATACCGAAGAACTACAGGCTTGTACTTGCAGGGCCACTGTGATTGTGGGTTGTGACGTTCATGGAGCCTGCGCATCGAAAGTTTCTATTGCCAGCTGAGGTATGATCATTTTATGTTTGTGTACATAATTCCTTTTTTCAAGATATTACATAGTCACCGTAATGGCACTTTTATGGAAATTTTGTCCTGATGGGAAAGCAAATGTATATCCTGCTCTTTGTGTGGTCTAGGTGGGTGCCGTTAAAATAACGGCAGTCGAAATAATTGAAACTTGAAATTCTGCGAATTTGAATGAAATTCTTTGAGGGCGCCCGCTATTAATAAAAAAGTTGTCCTCAATAAATTTGTGTCTCCTGGTACTAGTTAAAACATTCTATCCACTATACAAACATCTAGATTATGGTAGATTTGCTGGGCAAAAATGTCACCTCCCTTTTGACCTTTCGTCCTTTACGATGGTTGTTTATTTCTGCCTTTTATAATTTTTCTCTGTATACGGCACGCGTTTTTCAATGCGATCTGTTAGTTTAGGGTGAGACACACTGGGCTTGCTGAGTATACAACGGCTTTGATGTATCAATTGTCAATGACAGCATGATTACCCTGCCCCTGCTCTTCACTTGAACAAAGACGAACTGCGCTTTTAGAATTTGCTCAAGTTTTGATCAGCTAGAGAAATTTTGGCGAGCAAGCATTAAAGATTAATAGATGTAACCGAAGTGTTAAACCACCCACCTAGGATATAAGATTTTATGCACACGTAAAAATGTATATGATGACAGAATATTTATCTAGTGATTGCTTTTAAAAGCTTGAGAAAATTCAACTTAATTTTTCAGTTTTGCAAACCTTTAATAGTTTTATTCAAGATTAATTTTTGTTATTAAGTTTGTTATTTCGAAATCTCATCTCATGTGTTCATTTATTAATGTTGTAGAATTTTAACTGTGTAAATTTATGGTTCGCCGAATCAGACTATCTGGTGCTGTTGATAATTTGCGACAAGTATGTACATATTGTTATAATTTTATTAGTTTTCAATTCGATTGGAGGTGACACCCTGTAGGATTTCTTTATAGGTTTCTATGCTCGAACTAATAGTTCTGATTTTACATTTCTGATGTGACTATATGATAGTTTGCTTTTAATAGATCGAAACTGAATTTAAAATTTTCGACCAAGCAGCATTTGCATGAATATAATCCTGATTCGTGTACTAATAATGCTGAACTGGAAACTTAAAGCTTTCGATTCGATCAACAAAAACTAGAATATGTCGAATTTAAAACTTAATATAAAGAATATTTGTGTATTTTAAGTTAAAATTAATTTATTCTGCACATTTTAAATTTATGCATTCCTCCGAACCGAATTTCCTCCCGCGACCATTTCTGAGATAAACTATTGCGCTAATTTAAATTAATTACTAAATCGAAAGATGGTACTTTTGATTCAAGTATATTCTATTTTCTATTTCCTTATTTTTGATCTTTTGCTTCAGAGATCTGACCGGACATCGCAGAGCCGGTTTATCGCGCCTCGAGGTGAAAACTGCCGTCGGGGGGGAGGTAGAGGTGTTCGTGGCGGTGGCGATGTTCGCAGGGGGCGAGGTGGCCGTGGTCGTGGAGGTGGTCGTTTTGGCGGAATTCCAGGTGGTCGCGACAGTCCTGGTGGTGGCAGTGATGGTAGGGGCTTATTTCCAAATAAACAGTAGCAGGTGGCCCAAGTTTTCAGTGTGCTTCTGGTTGTCCATATTTTTACCATAGTTTTTCATTGTACTAGTATTCTCAATTATCTCTCACTCAGTAAAAATTTGAACTGTAACTGTCATCAACTCTGATCTGATTATTTGAAATTCGCTTTCAATCACTCATGTATAAGTTCAATATGCTTAGCTGGGTGCGCCCACTGTTTTACTGCGCTTCCAGCACCAGGATTCAAGCTCTACTGTGATAGCCAACTTTATTTCTATCAATTGGAAAACTTCACTTCTACGGTTTAAAACTGTTTAAATATTGTCTATTTGCAACGGTATTCTTGACATAAAATAGAAACAAATCAACGCTATGAAATGTGTCCATCTGGTTTGCTACTCCATGACATCCCAAAGAATAGGTAAAGTCGGGACTGTCTCTTTCTAGCTGTTCGGAATCTGAGCTGTTTCAGCTGTTTCAAGCTGAATCTTTTGGGGTAGTTTAAAATTTAAAGAGCTGTCATGAATGAGTTTCTTTGTGGATCCTACAATAATTTGGTGTTCTGTTCACTTTTCAGATAAACTTAAATTGGCATATGGCTGCACGGACTGGGAAGAAAGCTTATTTTCTACGTCGCAAATTTGTTAGAAAGGTAACATTGATGAAATTCATACCAGCAGATTTTATCTTCGCCAATTTAAAAGAGTATTAAAACCTTCATTCAACGTTGTACCTACTGCATAAATTTGAAATTTAAACTTTACAATTGCGTTTGCATTTTATTTCTCAAGGTAATGATTATTATTATTAAAGTTTAAGTTAAATTAATTCCCGTCTCTACTTGCAACGTCTATGCTCTCCAAATTAACATTATTCTTTGTCCTCAGTACCATTTCTTTTCCATTTTTAGAATCCCCACTTACGTGAGTTGGATACTATTGTATCGTATTGCTCTAGCCGAACAGAAAGTGCTTCTCGTCGCCGTCGCCGTCGTCGTGGTTTTGGCGGGCGTGCGGGTCGTCGCACTGGTCGTCAAGGTGGCCGCATTAGGGTTGTGGTGGGTCGAGCCCGAAGGGCTGGAGGGCGCCGTCGCTTAGGAGGGCGCCGTCGACCTAGATTCGTAATCGGAGACTGGGTGCCCGAAACATTCGCCCGCTAGTAACTATAAATTTCGCTTCCTAGCGGCATTATGAACTATTGAACTGCTGTTGCATTGCTGTATGTAGCTAAAGTAGCTGAAGTAGCTGTAAGGTTTTACTGTTTTGGGTTAAGTGCAATTCTGTTTCACCGACGTTGAAGCTAGGCTAGCACTACCTATATAGGGTTTCAATCTTTTGCATTCTGTCCCGCAAGTCTCGAATTAAATGTGTTGTATTATCTCTGTAAATCTCTGTTATCTAAATTTTACTCTCAAAAAGCAGTCAACTCCAAACTGAAAGTCAACTAAACATTAAATAAAGTCCGCTCAATTTTTTGGTGCTTTTTGGTGCTATCAGGACACATGAAGTGAGTGGCAGCCGATAATGAGAATTGAAGGCATACAGTAGGAACCGTGTCAAAAATGGGCGATAAATTTATCGTGTATTAGTGTACGTGCTTCTTTTCACGTCACTTGTTTCGAAGTTCTTAAAGAAATCTGTGATCAGCACTAAACATACGAGCTAATGACCTTATGCTTAACTTTTTCATTCATTCTTTTGGACGTGGTTTTCTGTCTGTTGTCGGAAAAAGAAAAGAAAGGACCAAAAAGTTAACATAAAAAGAAGCGTGTAAAGCTTGTGTAAGTTTTTAACAAACCGTTTGAAATTCGTAAAATATCGAATTACCTAATTTAACGAATTTAAAATTTAACACGAATTTATATACGCTTCCTTTTGAAACCTTGCTGAGCAATGTTTCATAACGGTATATAGAAAGGACTCTACTGTCTATTAAGTTTGCCGTGCATTTCCCGGTGAACCACAAATACCAGCACACATCTAGCATACCTGTGTTCACGACATAGTTTTTGTAAGCATTTGTATGCAAATGCAATTTTAATTTTTGTTTCTACTGTATACGCCACGAATAAACGTCAGGTGAAACAATTGCGTCAGCATTAACAGTGCATAAAAATTTTGCATAGTTCGTCCCGCTGCCTCCGTTGAAGCCATTAATCAGATTCAGAAGTTAGTTTCTAGATTATATTCCTCTACCGGAGTTTCTCTTTGCGAATCCTTAATATAGTACTTATTATAGTACTTTGCTATGATTTATTTAAAATTATAAGTCATGTTAATATCTTTCAGTATTAGTTTAAACTTGATAAAATGAACAACTTGGGTCCGATCCTCTAATTGGGAAAAATTTCCATTCCTGTTTTTTTTTTTTAAAAAAAAAATTTTATGTTGGGGGGGGAAGGTTAAATTGGAGGAAAAACGAGGGGGAGAGGGGGGGCCGCAGGGGGGAAATTTTGTTTTGGGGGTGGGTTGTTGTGTGGTGGGGGTGTTCCCCTATATAGGTTTTAACCCATTTGATTCAGTGTGAATCAAATGGGATTTATGTTTAGAGGCCATTAACCAGGCCGTTCTACATTGCCTGAACCCTGAAGGATCCTATCTCGATATCCGTGACGTCTGCTTTTCATCTAGACGATATATTTACGTATTAGCTTCTGATTTTGTTTGCTCCGTTTGGTTTGATTTTCCATGCTCAGTCCTCATTTTCTTGGCTTATTTTTGTGGATTATTTGGCGTGTATATGCTTCTTTATGCTACATCCTCATTTCTGGGCATTATTTCTTTATTCTCCTGATTTCTTGGTGTAGTGTCGCTTTATGGCCCCACCTCCTGCTGCCCCGAAGTGTGCGGCGGCTGACGCGTGTAAGCGCTCTGGGAAAATTGGAACTAGGGACTTTACAATTCAATGCGCCCTCTGTCCAAAGCTGTTTCATGCCATCTGTTTAGGCATAGACGACCCTACTTACCGGAAGTTGGAAGATTCGAACGCCCTTTCTATTCTTGGCTACGTATGCGCTGGGTGCAAAACGGACTTTTCCAAAATGAGGAATGACATTAATCTTTTGACAGCCCAAGTTGAGTCTCTAAAGGCAGCTGTAATGCGAAGTCCTGGGGGCACCGTCCCTGTAGGTGAGCCATTGCCCCCACCTGTTGGGGAAGGCCAAGGCTTGGCTGCCTTGTCAAGTAGAGTGGCCCGTCTCGAGCAGAACCTGAACCCAGATGCCATGGTGAATCTTATAGCTTCGGCTGTTGAAGAAGCGATGGAAGCCGACGCGAAGAAAATGAACTTAGTAGCGATTGGAATCCCAGAATCTATGAAGGATAAGGATGGACAATCCATTGATGATTTAGAATGCATTGGTGTAATTGCTGATAAGGTTGGTGTAAAACGTACGGATATCGTGCGTGTATTCCGGGACGCCCCATCCGGGCCGGGCCGCCCCCCTATTCTAAAAGTTGTTTTTGGGAATCTGTTAGCAAGGCGTACCTTGCTAACCACTTTTGCAGAGGGGAAGGCGGCCCTGCC
This sequence comes from Trissonchulus latispiculum, assembly GCA_030248195.1. Lineage (NCBI taxonomy): Eukaryota > Metazoa > Nematoda > Enoplea > Enoplida > Ironidae > Trissonchulus > Trissonchulus latispiculum. Next base: position 58,343 of record JASAND010012762.1, read on the forward strand.
CGGATTGGACCGCGCATGGATTCGACCGGATTTAACGTTTAGGCAACGTGAGCGGGATAGGAAATTACGGGAAGAACTGGCGGCTCGCCGGGACCGCGGCGAAAAGGTTAAAATCTTCCGGGGCAAGATTGTCCCAAATCTTACCAAACCTAACGTCCCGGGTACCGGTGGGACGCCGGATCGACCCCCAAACAGCGAGTGATCACTGACCCAGTCTCTGAACTAACTACTAATGTGAATGAACCCCTTAGAAGCCTAAAGTGCGTGTATTTCAATGCTCAGTGTATTAGAAATAAGTTAGATGACTTAAGTTATTTAATAGATGATATGTCTCCTGATATTATTTTTGTATCGGAAACATGGTTAGAAAATTATGATCAGGATTCTCTCTTTAGTTTTACCGTAGGATATAATGTTTTTAGATCGGATAGAAAAACACGTATACATGGGGGAGTATTAGCTCTTATAAAGGATAGCTTGGACTGTAAGAAGGTGGAAGAATTATGTATCGAAGGGTACATAGAAATTCTTTGGATCAAACTTAAACTTTTGAAACATACTTTTGTTGACGTTGGCGTTGTTTACCGGTCTCCGGTGGCTCCTTGGAATGTTGACGAAAATTTTAGAAATCATCTCCAAAATAAAATAAGCAATTCAGATTTGATATTAGTTGGCGATTTTAACTTACCAAATTTATTTAGCAATGTAAATTTGAGAACGGCAAACGAAACAGAATATAGTTTGCTTTTTCATGAGCTTGGCCTTCATCAATTAGTAGACAGCCCCACTAGATGTAACAATTTTCTAGATTTGATTTTTACCACAGATGATCAATTGTTAACCAAGGTCGAAGTCTCTGAACCATTTGGTAGTAGCGACCATAATTTAGTTTCTTTCGAAGTTGTTGGTAAGGCTATTGAAAAGAAAAAGAAAGTTATTTGTTTTTATGATTTTTCTAGAGCAGATTATTTAGGTCTAAATGCATTTCTTGACACCATTGCATGGGAAACTCTACTTTTAAATTCAACAGTAAATGAAATGTGGGTTACTTTTAGTAACATCTTAGAATATGCTATTAATCTATATGTTCCCAAGAGGAGGGCAGCTAGCAAATCTTTTAAATGGTCCCGGGCCACCCGACAAAAGTTTAGAAGAAAAAAGAAATTATGGCAGATGTATAAGAGAACTCGTCTTGATCGTGATAGAAATGCTTTCAGAGCTGCTGCTAAAGAAGCTACTGATGAGGCTGCAGCAGACGTGCGGAGGCATGAAAACAGCATTCTAAATTCTGCTTCTCTAAGCCGTTTTTATAATTTTGTCAACTCGAAAATGACTTCTAAAAGTGCTATACCGGCTCTTGAAAAGGATGGTGTCGAAGCCACTACTTGCAAACAGAAAGCTGAACTACTAAATCGTCAATTCTGTAGTGTTTATACTCAGGATAACATGGAACTACCAAATTTGGAAAACTTCACTAACCAAGTATTTGATAACGTCTTGTTTACTGAAGAAAATATTGCAAAATTTATTGATAAGTTACCTAATAAAAAGTCGGCTGGTCCTGACGGATTATCTTCTTTCTTTTTAAAACGAGTTAAAGATAGCATTCTCAGGCCCCTAATGTATATTTTCCAGTTAAGCATAGACTCGGGTGTGCTGCCACAACAATGGCTTGACGCGAAGATTGTTCCTATTTATAAAAAGAAGGGTAAAAATAATGATCCTGCCAGTTACCGACCAGTAAGCCTAACATGTGTTTGTTGTAAACTTTTCGAGTCCATCATTCGAGATCTTATTATAAAGCATTTGAAAGAAAATAATCTGATCTGCCAGCAGCAACATGGTTTTTTGAAAAAGAAATCGATAGTTACAAACGTTTTAAAATCTCTTGTTGATTGGTCTAACATGCTAGAGGAAGGGAAGGTAGTTCATTGCTGTTATCTTGACTTTGCAAAGGCTTTTGATACAGTATCACACACTAAACTTCTATACAAACTTGATCGGTATGGCATTAAAGGTAAAGTATTAAATTGGATTCGAGCTTTCCTTTCAAATCGTACGCAGTTTGTTGAAGTAAACGGTAGTAGATCGCCAAAAAGCCCAGTTACTAGTGGGGTCCCGCAAGGAACAGTGCTGGGACCAGTGCTGTTTTTGGTCTATATAAACGATATAGTAAGTTGTATTGAGTCGGCAAAGCTTCTGATTTATGCAGATGATGTTAAGTTATATATTGGAACTAAAAAATCAACTATTACTGACGTACTACTTCAAGATGATCTTAGGCGGTTGTATGAATGGTCAGTTAAATGGCAGCTATGTCTAGCCATTCCAAAGTGTTCAGTATCGGTTTTTGGACCATGCATACAACAGCCACACTATCAGCTAAATGATGAAACTTTGCCGGTTACAAACGAAATTAGAGACCTAGGCTTTATAATTTCAGGAAATTTGCAATTTAGTAGTCACTGTTTAGCAGTATACAAAAAAGCATTAGGCGTTCAAGCTTTGATATTTAAATCTTTTAAATCCAGAGATAGAAATTTTTTAGTTAAAATGTTCACGACTTTTGTCCGTCCTATTGCTGAAAGTAGTACCCCAATTTGGTCTCCTTACTTGTTAAAGGACATAGATTTAATAGAAAAAATTCAAAGACGTTATACCAAACGGATTCCTGGACTTGAACATTTTACTTACTCAGAACGTTTAAGCATGCTAGGTCTTAAGTCACTGGAGATTAGGCGGTTGTATACCGATCTGAAATTACTCTACAAAATTGCTAACAACCAAATTGGCATCTCCTTTGATCAAATGTTTCAATATTCCAACCCGGTAAGCACACGTAGTCACAGTTTGCGAATAAGATTACCGAGAAACACTAGGACTGCCTCATTAAATAATTTGTTTCATGTTAGGGTAGTAAATGTATGGAATTCGTTACCCGAGACGGTAGTTACTTCTCCAAGCTTTGATAGTTTTTGTAGGCTTCTAGAGTCATTGGATTTAAAGCGATTTCTAAGGGGTCGGGGGGTCAGTTGATCACCGTGATCCTCCCCCGTCCTGCTCACGTTAATGAAGTTAGCGGTATGTTGTTAGTTGTTTTTCTTTTGTCATGTTTATTTTTTTCTTTCCGTGCTGATTTTCTTTTCAGTTCTGTGATTTGTTTTGCGTTTCATATGTAATTTCATATGTTTATTTGCTAGATTTATATAATTTGTTTTGTTTGCGATTAAACGCTTACCTTCATTTACTTGAGTAAAGATTTCTTTCTTTCTTTCTTTCTTCTATATACGTTAGACAACCCATTTCTTCTTACAGGTCGGTCTGACCTGCCACAGGTTCTATGTGTGTCTACTGAATATATCAGTACGATATATTCGGAATACAGCAGTGTGCAATATTCCTTCTCTGTACAAAGCCCGTGTAGAAAGCTGTGGCGCTACTTATGGCCGACCTTTTTGCATTTGGAAACGCACACTTTGTAATTAGACTAAACTTAGATGGGTCTATAAGAACAAGCTCCTATTTTGCAAGAGTTCGTTGTCATATCTCGTATTTATTCTCAACAATTACTGCAATCAATTTAATTCACATTCACTTTATACAACAGTTTTATTAATAGTCGGTTCAACCGATTCTACATAATCTGCAACAAACTCGAAGTCCAAGCCCAGCACTTTTCAGTGTTGACACGAAATCCACATTGTCCTGAAATCAACGTAAATAAAAGTAAAAACTATTAATGTCACAACAACCATATCACAGGACATAATAATCTGGGCCTCCTCTACTGTCACCTAAATGCTATAATGTAGAAATCGAATAGACTGAAGAAATTTTTGATCAGTTTTTAGTTGACAATTGAATTTGATAAAAGTCAGCTTTCTTTACAGTTTTAAAGTTTTTTGAGCGTTAACGTTCTGGTTAATTTATCAATTGCACAATCTATGGGGGAACCTTGCGAGAACAAAAATGCATTTCTCGAAAAGGTAAACAAAACTAAAGTTTTCTTTCTGTTTTCTCGGCTAGCAGGTGAGATAATTCCCATTGAATGGGTGGTCGTATGTTTGACAGCTGTTTAATCTCTACGAAATTCGGGGGGGGGGTATATGGAAAATGGGTATATGGAAAAAATAGGGGTATATGGAAAAACAGCGTAACTCGACTTTTTGGCCAAATTGAGTTACGACCACCACGATAATCTATATAACATTCCGCACATTATGGAAAAACAACGTAACTGTAAAAACCCCTTCGTAAGGCCACAATAGCTTAATAACAAAATCACGTATCTTAAACAAGCGAAAACGGATTTAAGGAACAACAGCGTAACTTCAGATACGTTGTTTATGCATATACCTTCTTTCATACCAAAACCACGTAACTATCATATACGTTGTTTTTCCATTACCCTTCTAATTTGCATTAGATGTGTTGAGTTACGCGCTTGATTTAACATCGTATGCATACAATTCGGACATTATACAAAAGTTAAACTTAAATGTTTTCAATTTTTTAGGTTTGCCTTGCACCGTGAGGCAACTATTCGACTTTTTCAGGTCCCAAACTTTATTTAGTGCAGGAAATAAATTTTTTATACAAATTTCAACTGGGCGGGTATTTTCTTTCCTGGTCTGGGAGAGTTCACCCCGAACTGGTCAATTCATCTATGCGCCTATCCACCACACCACAACATCCCCTTGGCAATAATATCCCCCCTTCCAACCACTACCTTTCCGGTCTTGCCCCGACAGTCTGGCCAAAATAAAAAACTTCCCTACCAACCAACTTCCCCTTTTCAACCACCCTAAAAATTCAACATAATGTATGTCTTACTGTGACTATTTTAGGATTAATTTAAGCTATAATATTTATGATGCCAGTTAATATTGGACAAGTGGTTCTGGCAAAAATGGGAGGATTCTCTCCGTGGTCTGCTTTACTAATCGATGCCTCGGATGCCCAGTGCTATTCGAAAAAGTGGCAAAGTCATGGTGAAGTTCTTTGTGACGGATGACTACCGTCACATGAAGTCTAAGGAAATTCTTCCATTCGTCTACACTGATACCAAAACCGGTCGCCTACAAGAAGCATTTGACGCTGCCCTCTGGTGAATACATACTTAATAATAATAATACATAATTATAACAATCCCCCGATTTTCGTCAAATTTGGGGAACTTCTCTTGAAGAATTTTCACGAAAAACTTGACTTCACTTCGCGAAAAATAAAGTTTATAATGAGCTGTACTGTATGAAGCGGTTTTTCATGTGTTTGGATTTGGACTTTTGTTTGTTCACTTGTTCACTTTTGGACATGCTATGTTATCTTACCTTCCTTCTATAATAATGCACTGAATGCTGTGTATTTTTTAGGCAAGTGGAGAACCAACAGTCCTCCAGTGGGGCTGTTCCCGTTCAGCCCGAATTAGCGGGCACTTCCACCAGGCAAACTCATGAGGAGCCGTCCCAACCGTTGGCTCGTGCGACCACTCCTGATCGACCTATACCGGCCGGAGGTATATACTCAGAAACTGACTCCAGTCCTGATACTGCTCTGGCCACTGCCCTGTCACCGTCACGTCGGATGTACGGTCAGTCCCCTACCGCCCACTTGGCGGAGCCTCGCGCAAAAATCCCGCGTCCAGCAGAGTCCGACCGTGATTCAGATTATCATCCAACTGACAATTCCTCCAATAGTACGGATGACGACAACAGCCAGCGGGAAGCCGATGTCCCGCCAGGTGAACCGGCGGAGCCTACGCCAAGTCCTCCGCGTCGAAAGCGGAGGAAACATGCCGATCCTAGCCAATGGAAAAAGAATAAAGCCCAAGCCGCCCGTCAGAAAGGACAAGCCTATACTGATTACAAGGGTCGAGAAATCGAGTCTAAGACCCCACTACCTATCGACTGCTCCAAGTGCCGCTATAGCTGCACTACCAAATTCACGGAAGAAGAACGAAATGGCATTTGTCGCCAGTACTACGACTGCGAAGACTACACCAGCAAGAAAAACTTTTTGCTGCATCGTGTGGAGGTTAACGACGTAAAGACTAGAACCACCGGCAAAGAGATGTCTCGGCGAGGACAGTCCTTTCGGTATTCATTTGCGCATGATGATTCCACGGAGGACCGAGTATGCAAAAAGATTTTCTGCACAACCCTTGGCATGAACAGTGATACCCAGCTACGCTCAGCTATAGCTGGGAAGGGGGAGCAGGGCAACTTCACAGGACGCGATGGCAGAGGGCACAGCACTCCAGCCAATAAATTCTCCGAAGAAGACATCCAACTTGTGAAAGATCATATTTCTTCATTTCCTACAATGGAATCCCACTATGCCCTCAAAGATTCGCTGAAAAAGTTTCTCCCTGCAGGCACTACCAAAACCAAGATGTACGATCTGTACAAAGAGTACTACATGGTGCCACCAGAATCGTCGGCAAGCAGAAGTATTTTCAGATCTTCGAAGTCGATTTCAACCTCGGGTTTTTCCAGCCTAAGAAAGACCAGTGTTCCATTTGTACCAAAGAGGCCGAACTGAAGAAGCTTAACAGTCCCGATTTGGATGCCTATCGTCGTGACATTTACCATCCTCACCGAGAGCGCCACAGTCATGCTCAAGCTGAAAAGCAAATGGATAAACTTAAAGCATCAGAAGACAGCAGCTACTACAGCGCCACCTTTGATCTACAGTCGGTTCTGTATACTCCATGCAGTGATGTTAGCCAGATGTACTACAAGTGCAAGCTGTGCGTATACAACCTTACCATTTATCAGCAAGCGGTGCCACATGATGCTTTCTGCTACTTATGGGATGAATGTACCGGGAAAAGGGGTTCTAATGAAATTGGTAGTTGCCTGCTGAAGTTTTTGGATTGCCTACCACCTGAAGTCAGAAAGATCTCATTATTCTCCGATACTTGTTCCGGTCAAAATCGGAACAAGTATGTCAGTGCCGCTCTGCTTCACAAAGTCCGTACTAGCCCAACTTTGGAGGTCATCGATCAGAAATTCTTGGAATCTGGCCACACTTACATGGAAGTGGACTCGATGCATGCTGCAATTGAGTTCGCCAAGAAAAATCAGAAAGTCTGCCTGCCCTCTGAATGGAACAATATCATTGTCGGAGCCAGAAAGAAACACCCCTACGGTGTTGAGTTCCTTGATCAAAAGCAGATATTCGATCTCCGTCAACTGGGCAAATCCATTGTGAAAAATCGCAACATGAATACGAAAGGGGAAAAAGTTAGCTGGATCACTACAAAGTGGCTTCGCTACAAGAAATCCCACCCCAATTCCATATTCTACAAGCAAAACTACAAGGATGTCGGATTTAAGGAAATCAAAGTTGCCTCGGATAAGGAAACCAGAAAATCTCACCCGATACCGTCCGCTTTGATTCCGGCCTACCGGGAACCGCTGCCCATTTCTCGAAAGAAATGGAATGACCTGCTGTCACTGATCGACAGCGGCATTGTACCTGAAAACTATCGACAGTTTTATGAACAATTGCCATGCAGTGCCCGTGCTGTCGATCGTCTTCCTGAGCCAGATGTCGGCGAGGAAGACGAGGAAAACTAGGAACTTCCTAGTTTTCCGTGGAAATCAGACAATTCGAACTGTTCCTGTATATAGCCTGTATATAATATACACACTATCGGATGATGTAAATTTTGCTGATTTTTGATGAAAACTGTAAATACTGATGATTTCGGGCCGTACATACTGACGATAATTTGCTGCCTGTGCTGACAATTAAATATGGTCAGTTCTTAATGATTTCTTGCAAACTTTGTGTTAATTTTCTCAGATTTTACAATCAGTTACGTTGTTTTTCCTCATCGCAGTAGGTAGGGATGTCAGCTATGCTTTACGGAAAAACAACGTAAGTCATGTAGCCAATCACGGAAGGGCAATGTTTATGTGTCGTTAATGTCATTATCAAGCGGTCCCTTAGTACTGATTATATTATGAAAACTAAATTTCCCCAACTTTTGCAGATAAAATAGGACAGTTTTTTCGTTTTTCTCGAAAGTTGCAAAACATGACTTACGCTGTTTTTCCATATACCCTCGGAATATATACGTGCATATATGCATTAAGCCTCCTAATGGCCACTAATGAAGTCTATTGCTTATGTATAAAGACCAGCGATATTAAAGCCAGCCTCTATGCTGTTATATATTAAAGGCAAACTATATACTTGCATGCTCTTTTATATGATTATATGGCAAATGTTAAAGGCATATAAGACCGTTACATAACCCCCCGCCTGTTAGTGCGCTCTAATTTTCAGCTAGTGCGCTCACGCTGGAAATTAGAGCGCACCACTTTGCGCTTAAACAGCTGTCTAATGCGCTCTAATTTCCAGCTAGTGCGCAGAGTTTCTGCACTAGCTGGAATTTTCAATTTGATAGTGCCATAATGCGGCAGTCTATAATCTGGTGAAGAAGCTGAGAGATACCATACAAAGGAAACGACACTCCTATCATAGTAACACGATTCAAGTGTTTCTGTCAAAGTCTGCATATGAAGTGCGGAAGGACGACTATGCAGCTATTGGCGTTGACTGTGGCAGCGTCCCATCTCTGTGTGAGGAACAGTCTGGAACCATGCCAAAATGTCTCCGGGAACTGCTGCACCAGTACAATGTGATTGCATCTACTGTCGATCTGAGCTCTGACTACTGGAGTCGAGTGACTGAGAAACAGTTAGGCTGGACCTTCATTGATGAGGGTTCCTTGCTGCATGTCATTCCTTTCCTGGAAGTTGCCATGAAGACGGAACGGGTTGTCGTCGCTGGAGATCCATGTCAAGGGGAGGTGTCATTGAGCCTGGAAACTGCCTATATGAACATGGCTCATGCATCCGAATCTGCATTGACCTTGCTGTGTTGGCTTGCTACAAAAGCCATGGTAACGACTATAAGCTGGCCCATTCGGTATACATGTACGAAACGTTGCGCTGTAATCAGCAAACAGCCGACATTCTGTTCCTTTTGTGGCCTTTGGAGCATATAGTTTCCTCCAAATATGATAAAGAGTTGACCGATGCCTTGAATGATCTGAAGGCACATTCCACTTTTCTAGCGAGCTCTTTCAGTCACGGCACGATCTCCTTTGCCCACTGCGAAGGCCTCCAAATTCCCATGGAAGGCTACTCTTGCGTCAACGTGGAGGAGACTCGAGTTATTGTAGAGATGCTGACACAGTTGGAGAAGGTTTCCAGTCGGAAAATGCCCGAGCATATGGAGTTCACCGTGGGCGTCATCAGTATGCACCGAAAGGCATGCGATTACATCAGTGCATCCGTCAAAATTCTCGCCGCAGAAAGCTAACCTTTAGTACCCCACAATGGGCTACTTTGTGCACACTAAGCTAACCGGGTGTAGGGTACAATTGGTCAGTTAGCCTTAGCTTAGTCTGACTGGCTGTCGGGTACACAAAGCCAGCCAGCTAGCAGAAGTGTGACCCGTTGTAACCTACATCAGGCTAGTGAAGCTAACCAACTGTTTGCACACTATGCCAGTTGTCATTTGACAGATAACTGGGTGTACGCTACACCGGGCTAGCAAGGCAAACAGCAACTGACCGGGTGTACCCGACATTGGACTAGCAATGCAAACAACAACTAACCGGATGTAACCTACACAGGGCTAGCTGCTGCTAATCAAATTATCCCAGTGTAGCGTACATCATGATAGCTGGAAAAAGAAACTGCCACATGTACCCAACAAGCGGCTACCAAGAAATAGCGTTTAAACAAAAACTTCTCCACTCTAATTAAAGGTACAGTTAACTGACCTTTATTTCCTAATGATAGCTAGTAAAAAACAAACTTTTCAAGAATTTATGCAGTCAACAAAAGGGAAAGGTGGATAAACCGTAAAGAACAAAAGAAAATTTAACTTTTCGTCTGAACAATCTTGATTTCTTACATACTTACGTATATTTAATTTTAAAAGTGGTCATACCAATGTTTTCATTACTGTGACAAGAACAACTTGATCATTTTGTCCTGAGTCTCTTAACGTGAAAACTAGAATTTTTAAAGTAAATTTGAATTGTAATCGACTTAAGAAATCTGAATCTAAATTGAAAGAACTGAATAGAAATGGTACAGGATATTTCACAGGGCCTGTTTCTACTGGGTACTTGACCTGTAGTGAGTAATGTACAGAAGTACAATGGTAGTGACTACACTCTGCGTCAATGCGTAATTTCTGTCATGTGCAGTATTAACAAAAGGTACAAACAATTGCACTGTTCTGCCATGAAAATTAGACCCTGATTAAAAAATTAAAGCATTGTTTTATTTTCAGTCTGCTAGCTTAATTTAATCAATAGTTGCTTCGGACTACATTTCGTGAAGAAATTCCAGCCTAATGCTGCAGGTTGACATAGTCAACTGCAGCAGAGAATTATTGCTCTCCGAGCCGAATTAAATAAGAAATTAATGTGGAATGCTGCAAGTTGACATGGTCAGTGGCAGCATGTGATTAAAGAATTAACTGGTCAACCGCAGCCTAGAACTAATTGCTCTATTAACTGGATTTGTTTAAAAATTCAAGTCGAAACTGCAGCATACGATTAAAGAATTAATTGGTCAACCGCAGCATAGAATAGCTCTCGCAACTGAATCTAAATATGAAAACTGAATTTAACTAAAAAATTTAAGAAAAATGCTGCAAGTTGACATCGCCAACCGCAGCATAGAATAACTCTCGCAACTGAATCTCAATATGAAAACTGAGTTTAACTAAAAAATTTAAGAAAAATGCTGCAAGTTGACATGGCCAACCGCAGCATGGAATAACTCTCGCAACTGTATTTAAATATGAAAACTGAATTTAATTAAAAAATTTAAGAATAATGCTGCAAGTTGACATGGCCAACCGCAGCATAAGATGAAAGAATTAATTGGTCAACCGCAGCATAGAATAACTCTCTCAACTGAATTTAAATATGAAAACTGAATTTAATTAAAAAATTTAAGAATAATGCTGCAAGTTGACATGGCCAACCGCAGCATAAGATGAAAGAATTAATTGGTCAACCGCAGCATAGAATAACTCTCTCAACTGAATTTAAATTTGAAAACTGAATTTAATTAAAAAATTTAAGAATAATGCTGCAAGTTGACATGGCCAACCGCAGCCTATGATAAAAGAATTGAATAACCGAAGGATGTTTTAGTTTCAGTCTCCTAGTTTAATTTAATGATATTGCTGCTCCGGACTACATTATATTAAGAAATTAAAGTCTAATGCTGCAAGTTGACATGGTCAACCGCAACATATGATTAAAGACTTAATTGGTCAAGCGCAGCATAGGATAACTCTCGCAACTGAATATAAGGAAATTCAAGTCTAAACCGTAGCATTTTTCACAGTTTCATAGCAGTTTCAGCAAAATAATTATTAAATTATAATTAGGATGACAGGAGATTCGTGTGTGCCGTTTCTTTCTCGGACTGCCAGACTTTGCCTTTAGGTCATCGGTAGGTATGAGCTGCTCGCCGGGTCGAAACCAGACAATCGGTCCGTCATTACTGAACCGGGGGACGCAAGGCGAACTCTATAGCATGATGGGCTTCAGAATGGCACAGCTGAGAAAAACAGGAAACATAAACTGAATGAAAACAAGACAAAAAAGATAAAATGAAACAACAGAAGAAAACTACAAAAAACCGATTGCAGGGCGACCATTAACCATTCTTCGCTGGCTGTTGAACATTGCTCTAGGAGAAAGGTGGATGTCCCAGAGGCGGCCAGAGTGGTAGGGGAGGGTCAGAGGTGGTCGTCGAGGGAATGTAGGGAATCACTGGGGCCAGAGGACAGTCAGCGGGCATGGGGGACTTGGTACGCGGGGCTTGGAAACAGCAGTAGCTGAATGGTGAAGTAGGAGCTGATAGGGTGAGACCGGCTTAACTTCGGGGGTGGCCGAATCCTGAATTAGCTCCAGAATAACCCCGCGCGGTTGCAGGCAGGCCTGGCATGCCACAGATGATTGGACCAGGGCAAGGGATTCCGCCTGAGTAGTGCAATCGGCCAGAGACAGAGCAGAATTGAGCGCTTGACAGTCAATTAGCAGCTGAGGCAATGCTAGTCGTCTAAGCTTCTGTCGAGCTGCGAAAACCAGAAAAATTGCGCACCACCTGCTGACACTGAAGACAATTCCGCGCTGACGTCGCTCAGAAAAGCAGGCGAGGCGGAGGCGCAGGGGCAGAACTCTGGTTGTGGGGACGATGACGTTTACGACGCAGCTCTGAAACAAGAGAAACAGCATTTTGAATATTTACGTGCAAACGTATGTAAATACAATACAGTAAAAGTAAATCTTAAAAAGGGATGCAAAAGGCACAGTCCCGGCGATGGTGTCATCGGTGCATTTCTAATCTTAATTGTGGAAATATTGATTGCGGTTTGACGTGGACACTGTAGAGATAAGTTTAACCCCGAGTATTTTAAAATACTCCTCGAAACCGAAACGGCTCCCTCCCGACATTTCTGCTGCTTTCTCCTGCCTGGAGTTTTTGAGTGCCCAAATGTTTGCCAAAATAGACTAATTTTCAAGAGTTTTCCATCTTCGTCGGTGAGTTTTGCCGTACAAGGTCTATGTCAACCTAGGCAGTTTATGGAATTATTTGCGTTTCTCTATCTGGAAACGCTTTAGCCGAACCCAAGAAAAACAACCCTCCGCAATAGGGTGTATTTGCATCCTGCCAACATTAGTTCGAATCCGTCGGATAGTTTTTGAAAAATCGATGTTCAAAACAAGATAATCGTAGTTTTGCCAAAATGATGTATTGGCCAAAGCAATAAAGTCCGGCTAATAGGCATTCGGAAAATGCGCATTTGACGTTGTATCGGTTGAGCATAAATAAACCAAGATTGTCCTTACCATGACCCCCAAATCGTTTTTGGCTCATACTGACCTAATCGTTAGAAATAGCTCAATGATAGTAACAGCAAAAATGTTCATTTTGGTGCCCTCTTTCCAGAAACAAAAAATCAGTCCGGTGACCCTACTGCCTACTGAAAGAATAAGGTTACAAACCACAACTTACTTATCTTTTTACTTAAAAATGCAGAACTGGTTCCAGACTGTTAAAAAGAAAATTTCTATTTTTGTGTAAAAATGTGTAATAATAGGGAAATGTTTTTGTGGGGCCCGCACCCCCAGTAACAGTCCCCAGTTTCAGATATATCAAAATCTGTGCGCAAAGCAGCACTAAGTGCATCAACTTGTCGACAGACATTTCTAACTCAAAATCCGTTCGCCCTTTGTAAAATTCGCTTGAATATACCTCGGCCACATCATCCGCAGAGGCATCCGAATTATCTGCAAACCAGGAAAAGATCCGCGGAGCTGAGGACGGGCGACTTCGCTGGGAACCCGGCTTGGCTTTCTCATCCGCAGCGATTTTCGTTAGACCCATGCCCTCCTTCCATTTCACTTCCGTCGATGTGCACGTGAGATCACCTACAGAAGGAAAATAGAGAAAAGTTAAAATATAAACAGAAATAAGAATGTTAAACAACTTTACAAACACGCAAAAGATTGTGATTTAGACCTAAAAATACACGGGAATTCTACAAAACTTAACAGTTTTCCTGGTTTCTAATAGGGATGCCCCTGGCAATTCATGTCAAATTAGAACAAAAGTAGTATAAAAAGGGGCGTTCTGGAACAGTGGCGTCAGTGGCGTTTTGTGGCTTTAAAACATTCTGGAACAGTGGCGTTAGTGGCGTTTTGTGGATTTCCAGCGTTCTGGAACAGTGGCGTTAGTGGCGTTTCGTGGCTTTCCAACATTCTGGAACAGTGGCGTCTAATGGCGCTCAGTGGCGTTAGTGTTTTCTGTAAAGTGGCGTTTAGTGGCGGCTATGCTTTCTGTAACATTAACCTTAAGCGGCGTTGGGTTTTATGTTACTTTGACTTTAAGCGGCGTTGGGATTTCTATAACACTAACTTTAAGCAGCGTGGGAGATTTCTGTAACACTGACTTCAAGTGACGTGGGGATTTATTTAGCTGCGTCTGGGATTTCTCGAACAGTGGTGTTTAGATTTTTAATAGATATTTCAGGAATATGTCGAAACCCTTACAACTCCCTTCCATTTTATATATCTGATAAATGGTTCAAATTTAATCAATAATTTATACAATAGTTACATATATTATATATATATATAGCTATAATTACCATAATAAAATAATTACATATTTAGCTATAATATTTAAACTAAATGCAACAAAACTTTAAATCTAATATTCCATGCTGTATGATAGAAATGCAACTAATAGAAACCTATTATCGTCATTGAAGAACTGTTTAGTACTGTATTATTATCTGTCGTGACGTGGGGATTTATTTAGCTGCGTCTGGGATTTCTCGAACAGTGGTGTTTAGATTTTTAAGAGATATTTCAGGAATATGTCGAAACCCTTACAACTCCCTTCCATTTTATATATCTGGTAAATGGTTCAAATTTAATCAATAATTTATACAATAGTTACATATATATTATATATATATATATAGCTATAATAACCATAATAAAATAATTACATATTTAGCTATAATATTTAAACTAAATACAACAAAACTTTAAATCTAATATTCCATGCTGTATGATAGAAATGCAACTCATAGAAACCTATTATCGTCATTGAAGAACTGTTTAGTACTGTATTATTATCTGTGATGAAATTTCTATGTCTGGCAGCGCAATTTAACTTTCAAGTCAAGACAAAAAGTAGGGCGCCACCTAATTTAATAAAACGCTAGTTTTAGAACAAAGGCGATAAAAGTAGAGCAGCATCTTACTTAAACTTTACATTACGCTAGCCTATATTAAAAAGTTATGAGGGGGGGGTTCTTTATACGAAGAACATGTTTAACCCCCCTCCGTTAGTTGATACAAAACTTGTCTAAATAATTTCATTAACACATAAATATACAGAAATTAAACCCATTTCACCAAATTTTCCACAAATTTGTCATTTTTGTTACATTCTTTCCCGAAAAGCTTTAGAAATTGCTTAAAAGTACCATTTCCCCTACACCGCCACAATAAAAACGCAACAGCAAATAGACCACACGCACTACTATCAATACACTGTAAAGGCATAGCATTATATACACAGTGAGTCAGACTAAGTCCATAAAGTTTAGGATTCATTCCATAGGAGCAGAAGAATTCCGTCTGTCCATCGATAGGGACATAAATGGCTACCCAATGTTGTCCAGGATGAGAAGAAGGGGCCGTATTAACTACAAAACCACCAGGACCATCAATCACCAATTCGTCTTTCGCATATACCCCTTTGAAGTTAGGAACTCCTTGCAACAACCGCTTAATCTCCAGCGTATTCATCAGGCTTTGTAGTCCATCAACAGCTCACGAGACCTCGTTATTTCAATGATGCTTTCAAACTCTCCATAGACGATAACATTGATTGTCTGCACCAGATTGCTAGCAAACTGCAGACTCAGTCGTAAGTTTCCTTGTCTACTCAGCTCCAAGTGGTGAGATGTATTACCACACCCGTCAGGAGTTAGATCAAAACAGAACATGGCATATCCACTTTGAAAATTTGGATAGCTTATATCTGTTCCAGAGTCAGAGTAGGACTTGTTCTTCACGTTAAATAGGTTTGCATACGCTCTGATCATCCGTTTGTCACTAAGTTTCATAGGACATCCAGCCACTGGTTCTCCATCAATAGTCAACTCCAAATTATCCAAGTCAAATGTCTGAAAGTTAAATGGGTTGTTGCTGTAACGCCCATTCATAGCGTTATTTGTAATCATTGCAAACACCAACTTCTTTGGTATACGTCCAGCAAAGAAATTATCTCGTGAAGCAGATCGAGAGTTGAACGGTATTGTGAGCACTTCAATCTCAGTTCTGTTAACAGGATATAGTGCATTTCCGAGAGACAGTGCCTTTTCATGGGCCAATGATACGCTTGGAGCAATCTGAACATGTCGAACCCACAGGATTGCTTCGCTGATTTCAATTTTAAACTTTTGAGTTACATCCTCTCCAGACATTAAACAAAACTCCGGAGAACTTCTAATAAGCTTGATCCGTATAGGCACATTACTCAGCAAATATTTGTCTTGAAAGAACAAATCCACGTGAAGAGGTCCATAAAGTTCAAATAGTCTGCTACCTGCTGTCCGCACCCAACGCTTCGCCAGCCCAGTATTACTCGCAGATGCTGCTGCATTCACATCTTCCATTTCTGTATCTTTATAGTATAGGATTGAGCTTAGCTGGCTTCCTTTAGCATCACTACCAAAGTTTAGCAGAGTCTCAAATGCCGCCTTCCATGGATACGTTCCTGTACTTTGAGTGATCATTCGATTACAAACATGGACATCCACCTTGGAAAAAAGAGCGTGTAGTAGCATATTAACTGGTGCTACTTTTACATCATTAGCAAACGCATTTCCACCAGCTAGTACAATCTTTGCAGCGATATAGAGCCTCGTATCAGACAGATCTGTATAATGAGGGGATGGCTTTATGTCAAACTCTATAGGTCCACCATCAGTTGTATTTGCTAAAGGATAGTACGGTACATAGTTGCTCTTCTCCTGTGTTGTCTGAGTACCTGGCAGCTTGAAGAGGTCCAGCTGTGTAGAGACACAGGGACAGGAACGCTCATGAATCAGAGCCATTACTGAATATGTCTTGATGTCGTTGTCTTTTTGCTCCTTTTATACCTTTTCGAGGTGTCACTCTTTTACCTATAACTTTATCCACTGCTTTATGCGCTAGCCTCCGACCAGCTTGCTTTCCTCTAGCTTCCAATGACTCCAGTGGATCCTCACCTCTTACAATATCATGAGCAACATTAACTCCAGTTCTCAGCGCTTCTTGACCGATTGCTTTAGCACCAGACCTTAACAGAGGAGCAACGGTCTTGGTGAAAAAGGGTACCACTCCTCTGAATAAACTTCCAAACAGACCACCCAACCCATGTCCTTGTTGAATTGATGGTCCCGAAAAGTATGCAAGATTACCAGATGCCTGGTTTGCATAATAGTCATTCATCATCTGTTGATCGTGAGGATACATTATGATGCCAGTAGCTTTGGTCTAATATGGAGTTTCAAAATTAAAGGACTGCTGCTTAGAAATGGAAACGGTAGACCACTTGATGTTCTGATTTGGATATGGACAACATCAACCGATGACTTGGCCATGTCCAGATAGTAGGGCTTTATATACTTTTCAGAAATAGTTATTCCAGGAGTATTGGTTGATGTGTTTACCACTCGAAGCAATGGTGCCATAGAATCTCCAACTCTCTGATAGTCAACCAAATCAGAGTAAACAAACATACTATTTTGGACACTCCCAAAGTTAGGGGGAAAGTCAGCGTAGGTTGATTCAGAGTAGAAATGGAAATAGTTAGATCCCGAATTGAAACCAAGAATGTAGGATAGTACTGGACTGAGAGATATGTGATGAAACTTCGTTGGATTGTTATATTTGACGCGGTAACGTTTCTTCTCCGATACCCAGTCAATGTGTACACCCATTTCAGCGAACTGACTCAACTGTTCAACGAGTTCTTCTGCTGATGAATAATGACCAGATCGCAAGACAATCTTGCCTATAACCTTGTAGTCTGCCTCTTTGTCGCCATGAAAATATATTGTAGCATCTGATGATTGGAAGGTTAGAAATGAGTTTGGATAAATCAGCTCCACTAGAGCCACTTCATGCTGTCCATGTAAGATCAACGGTTTAGCCAATTTCACTCGAAAGTTTGCCAGAGTGTTATCAGGAAAGTGATCCATTGAACTGTTGGATGGTAGAAATAGATACATCACGCTAGATTGACAACGTCTCCTTCTTTAACATATGAATTAAATTTTGCTGGATATCCTTGCCACTTGACCAAGTATTCAATACCTTGAGGACCTTTCCTTGTTCGCAAAATCTTTTCAATCTTCCAAATGTCGTCACAATCTTTGTCAACTGGTTGAAGTTCTTGAGCAACAAACTTTCCTTTTATAGTTTCATCCATGAGATCCTTTAGGACATAGCGATTTGGATGACCTGGTATAACTTCGCTAATCTTAAATAATTCTTCGGTATAGTTTGGTAGATAGCCCTTCTCAAAGAGTGCCTTCACTTTGCTCATTCTTACCAGCCGTCCTTGATACAGTCTCTCTTCTCTTTTCACCTTCTTCTTGTAAAGGGTGTTGTATACTATTGCTTCGTTTGAGGCGTTCACATCCTTTGGAGCCATCTTTATACTTCTATGTTGACGCGAATTGTAGGTTTGCAGCATATCGGGCAAAACATCCAGCCATCGATAAGTGTTCTTTGCTGTAAAATATCTATACAGCAAATTCTTTAAGGTTCTGTTGAATCTTTCTACGGTAGCACTTTTGTGAACACTGTAGGTTGAAAAGTGATCAATATCGTAAAGACTGAGCATATATTGGAAATCGTGGTTGTAAAACTCCTTCCCACGGTCAGTTTCCAACTTTTCAGGTCTTCGAATAGTTTCAATTAGAATCTTCTGGAAGGCTTCAGTTACATCTTTTCCACCCTTTGTTCTCACAGGCTTGGCCCAGGCATACTTGGAAAACACATCAATCACTGTCAGCATGTAACGGAATCCATCATTGTATTTAGCTATATTACCCATATCACACAAATCAGCCGCCCACTGCGCATCAATTCCAGGAACATAGACTCTAGGTTCGATGCTTAGCTTCTTTCTTGCTTGTTTGTGAAGAGTATATGGATCTTGACGAAGTAGCCATGTTTTGACTTTATTCCTGTCTTTAACTACTGTGGTTAGACGAGATACTCCTGAATATGCTGTAGGTAGACCAGGTGTGTAATAGAGACGATTCAAAGTTGCATCCATCGAAATCTTTTAGTCTTGGGCTCAAGACGTTCTGGCCAGTCGTCCTTTCGTTTACGTTTTGCAAAATTGACAATCTTTGCACGCTTCATCAAAGGACCTCCTTCTGACTTGGCACGCTTTCCTTCAACTTGGTGCTCACCAATCCATTTAGATTGATGACTTGTGTGAAATCGGTGTTCAGTAGTAGGTCGCTTTGCGGAATACTCTTCAGCGTCCAACCGTCGTTTACCAAGATACTTTGGTCTGACCAACTGCTTTGCAATTAAACGTCGTTTCTTAAAGTGCTGTTTTGCTGCTAGTTGCTTTCTCTGCCAACGTCTATGAATAGTCTTCTGATTACTGCTAGTTCCATGCCCCAAACGCTGTCTTTTTATAGTTTCATCTTGTGGACTAGCCGCTCTTTTTTGAGATGGTTGATCCACTTGCATTTCTTGAAGAGCAGCTTCAAATATAGTCTGACCAGGTTCTCCTGTTGTTCCAGTAAGATGAGATTCAAGCAGGTTCACTATGTTAGTGTTTGGTACTCGCACATTGTGAAACAGTATTTCTCCAGTGTCATTCCACGTGAGTATGTCAGGATTTCTAGCGAGTTGATCTGTTACTGCAGTCAATTCCTGTTCATCAATCGTTGGTTCATCAGTCATCGGTTCATCATCCGAGAAATTGGCAAAGTCAACATCATCAAACGTCTTTGACACTATTGCCTCAGGTTTAGGATTTACTTTTGGTGCTTTACCAAGGTAATGTCTATATTGGGACAACAGCTGTTGAAATTCCTTCATGGTTTCATCATTTCCTTCATGAGATAGAATATTGTCCATATCATTTCTTAACCGACTCAGCTTGCTAGAAACCGGTCTCTTCCAGTTGCTATCATATGGGACCAGTTTCATTTTCCTGAAGCTTGTCATCTTCCCAAGAGTGATCCAATAGCTCCTGCTATAGCTGGTATGAGAGCAAGCAAAAAGTTTCCTCCACTCTGTACTATCAACCTTCGTTTATGCTTTATAGCGCTTGAAGGACTAGTAATCCTTCGCAAAATCTGCTTATGACGACTCAAACTTTTCTTCTGAGCTGGAGTGATTGGAATATTTCCTTTCAATACATTCAATGCACACTCACAGATACAACGATGAAAATCATCACTAGCGCTATTCAGTAGAGACTTGCGGTGTTTATGAGCAGTTGTAGCCACAGACTGCAACTTTTTATAGTGTTTTTCCAGTCGGTGTAAACCCATACTAATATTTAGTGAAGTGATGGTGAAGCAAAATTTCACTTGCTTATATAGGCAACGGGCTCTTCTCCAGGAAGAATACCACTGATAACTCGAGATTGATCATGAGACTCAGGCTTAAAGTCTAGGAGCAAATAGGAGTAAGGTTCTTTAGTGGCATCTTCAAAAGCCTCAGTCAGAAATTTACCTTTTCCTGGAAAGACCTGTCTTGCTAAGTGGGTAATTTGCGCTCGATCACGTGTATTTTTCATTAAGACAATGTAGTTTGCGTTAATTGAAATTGTGCGATAGTTTTTTGGAAACAAGTTTTGAAGAAGTGCAATGCAGCTGATATTATAGTGGTGGCTATACTTTGTGAAAATGTTTGCCAGCACCTCTGCAGACTCACTCATCAAATCATCTAGGACTATTAGCATGTTTCCTTCCTTTAGAAGCTCCTCTTCCGGCAGTCCTTGTCTAAATTCATAGTCTAGTTTGCTGTAAAGTGGCTGCCAAACACTGTAGCACCAAACAATTCTCGTGGGTGGGTCTTTCATTAGATATCGACTTTGTAACAGTTTTGAAGTAAACTGAGACTTGCCACTACCAGAGGGTCCAACCACTAACATACTAAAAGGACACTTAAGACGCACGTCCATATTTTATTTACAGTAGTTTTACACATACAATAATTGCTTATATATGCACACTGTCAACAGCTTTTCTCCATTCAATGGGGAACATTATGTAATCCTTTAAAATAGCAAGATAAATTAAAGGACGCCATATGGTTCTACAGTTAAAGTCAACTGAGCAGATATCCCACTGCTCTGGTTCATCCATTTCTATAGGCGCACTTGTTCTCTTCAATACGTTTTCCCTATCGACAGCATCCTCGACCAAATACTGAAAGTGACTATCCAAGTAGTTTTGATAGGCATCGAGGCACGTATGATCTTGCTGTGAGAGACATGTAAGCAGACATCCGAGGCATTCAAAATTATTTTTAGAATAATATCTAGCCAGTCGCTCCACTTCCTTAGCGAAAGCAAGTAAATAAAGTCTTTCCCAAGGAGCCGTTGGTTCAGTGTTGGTAACAGCCATCATCTCCGAAACAAAGGACTCATATAGGTTCTTCGGTGGTGGTGGTGGCGGAACCCATGGCGCTGCAGAAGGAGGCCAGTAGGCACTAATCGTATAAGTCTGATCCTCAATGCTGGAATCGTTATCACTAGTTTCACCCGCCTTCTCTCGTCCCAATTTCTCATACTGTTTCGCAATCGCCTCACGTTGGAATTTCGACATAGCTCCGAAGTAGCAACACGCACAACAGAATCCATACAAAATGATTAAAGTCCCAATACTGCCGCTTATATCCTTTGAAATTAGGTCAGTAGGTCAAAAAAATAGCAAGCAATTGATGAGTCATTATCAAATACGTTTTCAATATCAAGTCTCTGAACACGTGTATAATATCCAAAACGGTAGGTGGATTCCAGTAAAAGTGTCGTATATAGAAACCAAAATTACACTGTGCCTTTACTCTTGGTGGGAGGGAGAGATTTAAAAAAATATTTCTTCTCTTATCCTAAAATAAAAAAAAGTAACCATCAAAAACAAGGGGGTGGGTGGTAGTTGCAACAACCACCTCCAAAACCAACATCGTTATGTTGTTTTTTTTTTTTTGTTGTAATTGTGGATATCCGCAGGGTATATAACGCCAAATGGGGTGGTTGTTGTTGTTGTTGTTGTTGTTATAATTTCTCTTTTCTTCACTCAAAATATACATTAAAAATAAAAAAATAATAAAAAAAATAAAACAAACAACAAAACAACATTGCTCATTTCATTGTTTATTTATTTTTGAAGAAATAGTTTTTTTTAATATTTAGTTATTTATGGGTGATCGTGTTTTAAGTTTTTTTTTGTTTGAGTTTGAGTTGTATGTGTTGATTTTGGTACGATATATATGTATGTGTATGTATTTAGTGAATGTATTTTGTTTGTGTATATTTATTTTTTTTTTTTTATAATAATACAAGAGAAAAAAAAGAACAGCAAAAGGTGGATCTGATGGAACTGAAAGAAATCGTTGAAGAAGATCAATATGATAAAAGTGGCAGTAGAAGCAGCGGGGAAAGAAACAAAAATGACCGACATATACGTGTGCGGCAAAAATAAGAAGGAAAAGTGGGGAATTGGGGGGTGACGAGAAAGGATAGAATGGAAGGATAGTGAGAAGTGAAATCGAGGAGTGTAGAGGCGAGGCGTGTTGTGGTGTGTTAGTCCAAAAGAATCAACATGACAGGACACAATATAGAATTGGATAATTTATTAATTTATTAGTTCCTGCCCCAAGTGATGACGAACTTTTAGCAATGGACATGCCAGAATCCTTATCGGTTGAAGATGTACAACAGGGAGGGTTTGAAGAAATTTCCTTGGAAAGAGTGTTCCATGGTTGGCTACGAGGCTACCGCCTTGTCCCGCGACAGTTTTATGGCGACCTTCAAATATTTTTTGAAGAGTCGTTTAATCATTTAAGTGGACTTTTGGAAAGGCAATGCAGCGAATTGGGCGGCTTGAAATATTGGCTCTGTGTTGCAGTTAAACTACATAGAGCTACTAACTTGAATGAAATTATTGAAAGCCACTTTTGCTGCAGAGCAAGAGATGTGCAAACTGGATCTCCAATTTCAACTGATTTGAAGACGGCTGAAAATGAAGTTGAAAAGAATTTAGATGCATTCCTGAAACTGGGATCGGACTGGGTGGTTGAGAAAATACTGCATGCTGACGTTCACGTTGTACGCCATCAACCGCTTGCTGGATCTTCTTATCAACCACTACCGCCATGGGTTCAATCAAAGAAAGCAGTGGTAAACGTACAGAATACAGATAATTTATGCTTCGTGTGGAGCATCTTGGCAGCTTTGCATCCACATCAAGATAACCCTCATCGAGTCACAAAATATGAAGCGTTCAAGCATGAACTCATGATGAGTGGTATAGAAGCACCTGTGAAAGTAAAGGATGTTCATCGGTTCGAAATTGCCAACAAGATGAGCATCAACGTGTTCGGACTAGAAGATAAAAACTTCTTTCCTCTCTACCTGTCAAAGCAACAGTTTGACAAGCATTTTGATCTGCTCCTTTACAATGGCCATTATTCTTGGATCAAGGATTTGGATCGGTTACTAAGTGATCAACGTGGCGGACATAAGAAAAAGTATTTTTGTCGAAGGTGTCTGCAACCATGTTATTCAGAACAGAAGCTGAGCGAGCATTTAGATAGATGTCTGACAAATAAACCTGGTAAAGTCATCATGCCTAAGAATGATCAACTATATTTTAAGAATCTACAACGATCTCTGCGAGCACCATTGACTATTTACGCAGACTTTGAGTGTTTAACAGAAGCTATTGATTCTTGTGAACCAAATTCATCCAGATCATACACAACTGCATATCAGAAGCATACTCCCTGTGGTTATGGTATGATAACTGTACAACAATGCTGTGGGGATGATACTTTGAAGATTGGTTCTCCTTTGATTTATCGTGGACCGGACTGTGTAGACAAATTTCTTGAAGCTTTAATCGACTGTGTGGAAAATTATGCATCTACTTACAGCAACCCACAACCACTGAACCTTACATCAGGTGAAGAAGCTCTGTTTGGAAATTCTCGAAACTGCTATTTATGTGGGAAAATGATGAATGAAGATCGTGTCCGTGATCACTGTCACATTTGCGGTAGATTTCGAGGAGCTGCACACAATTTTTGTAATCAACAATTTCGACTGAATAGAGATATAACAGTGATTTTTCACAATCT
Source organism: Trissonchulus latispiculum (assembly GCA_030248195.1). Classification (NCBI taxonomy): domain Eukaryota; kingdom Metazoa; phylum Nematoda; class Enoplea; order Enoplida; family Ironidae; genus Trissonchulus; species Trissonchulus latispiculum. Next base: position 82,299 of record JASAND010012762.1, read on the forward strand.
CAGACGATACGACGGGCACCTGATCATGCAGGAAGTGGGGAAAGTGTGTAAAACTAGAAAATTAAGAATGACAGCCGTCGCTAAAGGTATGGAGGACTACTTAAGCTTTGCTGTTACAACTCCAAAGAAAAAAGACGGTGAAGAAGATTCTGATGATGAAACAGAAGAAGAACGGGTGTTAGGAGGATATGGACAAGAAAGTTCACCATGGCAACTTCGATTTATCGACAGTTGCCAGTTTCTTATGGCTTCCTTAGACACTTTGGTTAGTAATCTAGAACCACAACAACTACATATCCTAACAAAGCTTATTCCCGATGAAAACAAGAGGAGGCTGTTAACACGGAAGGGTATATACCCTTATGACTATATGAACAGTTGGTCCAAGTTTGACGAACTGAAGCTCCCTGCTAAAATGGATTTCCACAGCATTTTAACTGATGATGATATTTCTGAATCTGACTATGCTCATGCACTTCTTGTTTGGGACAGCTTTAATGTGAATAGTCTTGGTGAATATCATGACTTGTACCTGTTTACCGATGTAATTCTCTTGGCTGATGTCTTTGAGAACTTTCGCAGCTTTTGCTCTCAGCACTTTGGCTTGGATCCTGCCCATTACATTACGCTACCTAGTTTTGGGTGGGATGCTTGCCTAAAGCTGACTGACATAAAGCTGGAGCTTCTAAAGGACAGCAACCAGTATATGTTTTTTGAACAAGGAATTCGCGGAGGCGTTGCCATGATTTCACACAGGTACGCCAAAGCGAATAATCCTTACCTATCTGATTACGATTGTAACAAACCTACGTCATATATATTATATCTCGATGCTAACAATTTGTATGGTTGGGCAATGAGTCAAAAACAGCCATGTTCCAACTTTCGTTGGCTTTCTTCATCGGAAATTGAGAAAATTAAATGGGAGGAGTTGGATGAGGAGGGTGAGGAGGGATATGTTTTAGAAATTGATTTGGGGTATCCAAAAGAATTACATGAGTTACACAACTCATACCCATTGGCTTCAGAGAAAATGAAAATTACTGATGACATGTTGTCTTCTTATTGTAAGAATTTGAAAGCTGATCTCAATGTTAAAGTTGGTGAGGTGCACAAGCTAGTTCCCAATCTGTTTGATAAACAAAAATATATCATACATTTTCGTAACCTTAAATTATACTTATCATTGGGTTTAAAATTGCTGCATGTGCACCGTGTCCTCGCTTTTCGGCAATCAGCTTGGATGCAGCCTTATATCAACTTTAACACGGAGATGCGGAAACGTGCAAAGTCTGATTTTGAAAAGAATTTATTTAAATTGTTGAATAACGCAGTATTCGGTAAGACCATGGAAAACGTCCGCGGTTATGTAACAGTGGAGCTTGTAACAGAGCAGAAGCGATTCCAGAAACTGATATCAAATCCTCGTTTTGAGCGGGCTTCTGCTTTCAGCGAAGATTTGGTAGCGGTTTGTATGAATCGAGCATCAATCGAGCTCAATAAACCAATTTATGTTGGGTTTACTGTGCTTGATTTATCAAAGCTGCTTATGTACAATTTTCACTATAATTATATTGTTCCTAAATATGGATGTAATGTGAAATTGTTGTTTACTGACACCGATAGCTTATGTTATTTCATAGAATGTAATGACATTTACAAGGATATGTATGCAGATTCTAATTTGTTTGATTTCAGTGATTACCCTTCCGATCATTTTTTATTTTCTCATGCAAACAAAAAGGTTATGGGGAAAATGAAAGATGAGACGAATGGTAGTCCTATTGCTGAGTTTTGCGGATTGCGTGCTAAAATGTATAGCATTCTTTGTGGGGGTGTTGCTAAAAAAAGGGCCAAGGGGGTTAAAAAGTCGGTAGTTAAGAAGGTTTTGTTACATGATGACTATGTACATGCTCTATTTGATAAATCCTTACGAAGAGATGTAATGAATATGATCAGGAGTGATAAGCATCAACTGTATTCATATACTTCAAACAAAATTAGCTTATCCTCCTTTGATGATAAACGCTACATCTTGGAAGATGGGATTAGCAGTTATGCCTATGGGCATAAATTAATTGTTTAATTGTCTTTATCATGTTAGATTACCCCATTGTTTAGTGAAATGTAATTAGAAATTAAACAATTGTGTTTATTGGTTTTTCAAATGTAGACATATCATTACTTTAAGTATTATTAAGAAAATATAATCATATTAATAAACGGTGCATTACTGAAAACACACAAAGTTGGATTTGCAAAAGTCATAGCGTAACGGTTCTTTGAAATGAGTGATATTGTTTCGATTAATCGGTTAATATTGTTCAACCGCTTTCTTCATCAGTTCTTCTGGCCATATATGAATGTAGTAACTGATAGGCTCGATGCGTAGAGCAGTACTTTGCATCATCTTCCAGAATGTGGTCAGGACAACACCTTTTACCTTCTTCACAAGGCATTAAATTATAGCTAGGCAATCCAATAGATCCACCCTCCATAATTCGAACAAAATTTTGTCTCTTCATCAATGCTTGCCGAATCAAATTCCACTGTTCCGCACCCTTAGTGATAATCATAGAAATCTCTGATTGATCCAAAATGTTAGAAATGATATCCATCGTTTGTTCCCAATCACGGAGATGTGAACTTGCATCCCATCGAATACAGGTTCGTAAAGACACAAACTGAATTGTCGCGCGTTGATCCATCGATAGGTTTTCGAGGTTGTAAGGAGCTTTCACGAAGAAATGATGCACTTCGGGTTGATCATGTTCAGGGAATTTGATTAGAAGGGTTACTTCTAACGGAATATCACCCAAACTTTGCACACCAATACAACTAACTGCAATTACAGCAAACGCCATATTGAAATGTGGTGGCTGTGAAAAGTGCTGTTGATGTCTATTCCCTCCTTTCTTTTAAGCAACGAAAGTAGGTTAAACATTAATGTTATTAGTTAGAGTTAACACAAAAAACATAGATTCAAATTTCAGCGTTTTGTTAATAAATGAAGAGCATGTGCTACAAAATAAATTAATTTAGCAGATACCGTTCGTCAAATACATCAAATACGTCAAAATATTATAAATATGAGTAAAACAACAACGCCGGTTAAAACCACACATATATGAATCCGTATAACGCCACCTATGAAATTGCTCTAGATGGTGTGAAGCCACTGAGCCGCCACTGATCGACAAAACTTCAACACAAATTAATTGCACTTTAATATCAAAAAACGCCACAGTTTCAGAAATCCCCACGCCCCAAAAATAACTCGACACGTCACTTAAAGTCATTGTTACATAAATCCAAACGCCGCTTAAAGTCAGTGTTATAGAAATCCCAACGCCGCGTAAAGTCAAAGTAACATAAATCCCAACGCCGCTTAAGGTTAATGTTACAGAAAGCATAGCCGCCACTAAACGCCACTTTATAGAAAACACTAACGCCACTGAGCGCCATTAGACGCCACTGTTCCAGAATGCTGGAAAGCCACAAAACGCCACTAACGCCACTGTTCCAGAACGCTGGAAAGCCTCAAAACGCCACTAACGCCACTGTTCCAGAACGCTGGAAAGCCTCTAAACGCCACTAACGCCACTGTTCCAGAATGATTTAAAGCCACAAAACGCCACTGACGCCACTGTTCCAGAATGATTTAAAGCCACAAAACGCCACTGACGCCACTGTTCCAGAACGCCCCTTTTTATACTACTAACAAAAATTTATTTCTTAATTTTGGAAGAAAGCAAAGGGAATCACCGCTCCAATTAAAGAACTCCAGTTTTGGACTGCCCCGATGTATGTTACAGAAACTGCGTTTATTCTATTTGGTAATTCTTATTCTTATTACACAATGATGGTGGCATTTGTTTGCCCCCAGAACTTATATTTAATCGTAAAATTTATATATATTTAGAAGCAAAAACTGTGCGTATTAATGAATTAAGAAGAGATTAAAGTAAAGGTCGAGTTTAAGAGTACTTTAAATATTTGGTCCTCTGAGCGAACGTTTCAGGACAAAAGTTGATATACATACCAGTAGGGCCTAAACTAGAATAAGACCAGTGAGAAAGAACACAGATCGTTATAAATGGTCAATTATCGTTCACCACTTATGCCCACATGGAGTTTTTTGCAGAAGACATCGTTTTCAAAGAACGGATGCTCCTCAAAATGGAACTTGATCCGATAGCCAGACTTGATGCCATCATACTCCTCAATCTAAAACATCAAGGACAACAAGCCATCAAAAAATGAAGTAGGAAAAACAAGTACATAAGAATAACACAGACGTCGAGCCACGAAAGCTACAAACGAACTGCCACGAAGGGAAGCGGGCACCTGTCAAACGTTTATTGAGTATCGTGACTATTATGTGAAACATTTGTTTTTATGGCCTGTTTTTCTGATCTCTATGATCCAGCAAATAGCTGCAGGGATGGAAACTGGGTCACTTTTTGTGACCCATGACCCATTCGACCCAAGCGCAAATTTGACCCAGACCCAAGGTGACCCATAAAATTTTAAAGTTTTGTGACCCAGAGACACAAATGACCCAAACGTTTCCGTGACCCAGACCCGATTGACCCAAAAATTTTCGTGACCCAGACTCAAATGACCCAATGTAACACAGACTGACTTTAGCAAACCGAGATTGTCTCACTGGGAATTCTTTTTGATACCCTAACTTTCTTAATTTCTGGAAAGATGCATAAATAAGTTCATTCCACTCATTTTGTAAAACCATTGCAACAGTTTGTTTTTCTCAGAAAAGACCTGATAAACATGGACCGATGGTATTCAATTTTGAATTACTAAATATTCAACCCCAGACAAGGTTTTTTATTTAAAGGAAATGTAAGACGAGGGATCTTTTGCGATTTCCCAAAAGCTCTAGCTTTTGATTTTTTGATGAATAACTTTAGAACTTTGAACGGGGGCATACAAATTCAAAATAAAATTTTTCAATAATTTAAAATTTTAACTTGGTAAGGGGAAGTCAAAGAAGGAAGTTAAGCAACCAAAATTTTTCTGAAAGTATTTGTAGGATTTTATGCATTTAAAACGCTTTAAAACCATTTTGCTAGCCGTATAATTTTAAGTATTAGCTCAAATTGGAAACTTCTCAGAACTTTTTCAATGGATGATGGAATTGAAAGAAATAATGGCCACTGCATCATTTTCTTTTGAGACCTGAGTGGTTGATGATGTGAAATTTTAAAATCGACAAAAGGTGTCGAGCTTGGTGTACGTGTACCTACTTTTACTATGTGAACCGACTCAAATAGAATACTAGAGCAAGCCGCACCGGAACTCGACTGACTTCTATGACTAAATGACTACTAAATTTAATTAATTTGCTAGTAATCGCGCCTAAGGCGCGAAAATTTTTCAGGAATGGTGGACCTTTAAAACTAGCTAAATTCCACTTCGAAAATTGAAACTTTAAAGATTTAAAGGCCCCTGTGACCCAGACCCAAAATGACCCACTAAAATTGCTGACCCAGACCCAAAGTGACCCATAGGAATCGTGACCCAGACCCACACTGACCCATAGGTTTCCCAAAATTAGTGACCCAAGACCCAGTGACCCAAGCGAAAATAGCGACCCAAGCGACCCAGGACCCAGTTTCCATCCCTGAATAGCTGTACAAGGCCACAGTTTGCCCCTACGAGACCCAGCCCCACGAGAAGGCCAGACTCCCTCCCCTACTCGACCTCGACTGCTCCCCTCCCAAAGCCGAGCTCAGACCTCCCTCCCCCATTAAAATGAGCTTCAAACTAAGAAAAATATGCAAATCTTTTTAAAAATTTGCAATCTTTAGATATTTTTTAAAAATTCGAACAAATGGATGGAAATCCGCTATAAACAGCTAAAGATGTTTAAAAACAGCATTAAAAGGTAATTAAGTAATAATAAACTGCAATTTTGGTTAATTTTGACACATTTTGGGGAAAAGTTGTCAATTTTCAAGCCCTATTTTCGCATACTTTAACTACTGACAGAAGCTTTTGAGGACATAATGTAATGTGCATCCAAAAAAGAGCATTCTTAGCTAAAATACTTGGATATTGTTTAAGGGTTTCCCCCAATTTCGAATTTGGATATTTACTCTTCCCCCCCCAGGTACAGGTACACCGATGACCCAGGGATAGAGACTAGACTGAAAAAACGGTTTTTTCCGTTTTACCGCATCCTTGGCAAAAACACGAGAGTTGTATTCGATATGTTCAAGAATTTTTAAAGAATCACAAAAAATAGAAAAACGTCCAAAAATTTTCTAAATCATTTGAAAAGTTTTAATGCTCTAAAACGGTTTAGTTTAGATTTGCTTTTAGCACGTCAGAACCATTTTGAGGCCATTGAGGGTATATACCGGAAAAAAACGGAAAAATACAGATGAAATCTGGAAAAAGTAGTTTTTGAGTAACTAAAACTGGTAGGAGGGAGGCCAAAAAGTGGGAGGATAAAAATGCTAGGCTAGCCAAATGCTAAAAATAATGTAAAAAATCTCCAAGTTTCTACGTATACTGCTACAACTAAGCTACAAATTGTTCAAACATCAAGTTTTGGTACCAAAATACACGACTGTAGATCAAAAAATTCCAGCGAAACGTGCGGGCTCATCACCACCACCTGTTTAAACATTTAACATTTTGAATTGGACTAAATGAAACTTGGACAAAATGCAAGCAGAGACAACAGGAACTACACTAATTTGAGTGCCAACTAAACTGACAGAGAGAATAAAACTGGGACTGAAAAGGTGGGGGTGGGCGGAATTTTGTGACTAAGCGGACTCCAATCTACTGTGATTGGTTTGCTTCAGTTACTGCTGAAAAATACTGCAAAATCAGCCAATCCGAGTCTATTGTTGCTACTGCCCCGACCAATAAGAATTGCCGCAGACCACGTGACTGCTCGTGAAGCAACCAACTCACAACACATCATCTACTTTGTGGAAAATATTGAGCGTCCTTGTTTGTTGTCAGTCTACATAGGCCTAATTTTGACACTATGTATTTATTTGTGGAACAAGTATGGCGGCCTCCGTGACTAGCTAAGTTCCAGTTTCCTAAAGATAAATTTTGCTGGGAAGGGAAGGGGTGCAGGGAGATTTTTTATTAATTTGGATTAAGTTGAAAAGTTGAAGTTTAAGTTTCGACAGTTGAAAGATTAATAAATGGATTTGTCGAAAATTTAAATAGTAATTTTAACTGTATATACGCATGTAATTCAGAAAAGCTAGAGAGAAATTTCAACGTGTTTTGTGCTTTCAAATAATTCGAAATTGTTTTGGATAACGTTAGCTTATTTGTTTTGGATAGCAAGTACAAGGTTTAAGTTTTAACTGCTAGATTATATCTGTATTTTATTACAGATTGATTTTATTTCTGCAAATTTATTGGCATCCCCATTCCACCCCACGCCACCCTCCTACACCTTGCACTGATGACCTCCTCAGCAAACCGAAGACCAGCTTTGTTTTTACGCAGTGTACATCAGGCGTCAGCAATTTTAGCAAAAACACTGAAGTTACAGGTGTAGTGTAGCAGAGATTTGGGGGGTTGGGGGCTCCTCCCAATTTTTGTATGGGTGCGTATTGGAGGGTGACGAATTCAAAAATTTAAAAATTGCATATTTTAAAAAAGTTCAATTCTAGTTTGCTAAGAGGGGACCAAGGGGAACCGAAATTTTTTTAGAAAATTTGCTGAAAACTTGCATGCAGGGGTTTTCTGGGGCGCTGAGCATGAATCTGAAATCCGTTTTTCGATTCAGCTTTTCGTTAGTCTGATATAAGCTAAAGTTGTAAGCCTAAGATATAAGCTTATACTGAGCTAACGAAAAGCTGAATCGAAAAACGGACTTCGAATTCGTGCTTAACGCCCCAGAAATCCCGTGTATGCAAGTTTTCAGCAAAATTTTTTCAAAAAAATTTAAAATTTTTAGATTTTTGAATTCATCACCCTCCAATATGCACCCATACAAAATTTGAAAGGTTTTGGTCAAAAATTAAAAGTTAGGACAGGAAGCGCAAAAGATCCGAAGTAATTTTAACATATGTAGGACAGTCGTTGGAAAGGCCAAAACCAAACGTCTCTGTCAAAGCCTGGAACTGTCTTGAAGCTTTCAAAAAATTTTCTTATTTTCTCAGGGCAACTACACAGCCAGATTTTGGGGCTTGAGCCGATAAATAATAATTATTAATGAATTAATTAATATTAATGAATTAATAATTAATAATTATTAATATAAATTATTATTATTATTATTATTATTATTATTATTATTATTATTATTAATCAACGTAATTTTATGAAATAAAAATGTATCTCCCCGCCCGACTGCATCTTTTTTCTAATGACTTCAAACTACCGCCTGCTCTTTTTATCTGTCCCAAACTCTTCCCGATTTCCATCCATAAGTAAGTATGGTTAGGCAAACAAGTAAAGAGGGTGTCCGTGTCGGCTCAGAGAGGAGTCTCATTACCTTGCAAAAATATTAAAACAGGTTTTTTGAAATTTGCTATTTTAAATTCAATATTAAGTATGTCTCACATCCGTTTTTGTGCTTCCCCACCACACACTATAAGGTTCCCAGAAAAGGTCAAACTGTATATAAGCAAGAGTACATAATATAAGAGTGTGCCACTAGGCACACTCTAATACTCTATGTTATCAGGGCAAAATCTATGCTCTGCTCGCTAACGGCCCACCCTCCCCCCACCGCAAATCAGACCCATCACTTCAAAGAATTTTGAGCGCTATGTTTATGTTCTAAAGCTCGAAGCAGGCACAAAATTCGCGCACGCACTGCTTGTGTTTTCGAGCTTAAGCACATAAACATAGAGCGAGTGAGCGTACCCCCGTCTCGACTAGGTACTGATGGGGGGGTCACTAGGGTCTGATTTGTGGGGGGGGGGTTCCCGTTAGCGTGCAGAGCATAGTTTTTGCCCTGAAAACGTAGAGCTTACCTAGTGGCATACTCTTATAATTATGTACTCTTGATATACAAGTATTTGTGGTCAAAATTCTTTGAATTTTTAGCCTGGCACCGTTTAGTTCGTTGCTAAAACTGAATTTTTGAGTAGTTTTAAGCTTAGTTTATAATATCCAATCTAAAACCAAGCTTAAAACTGCTCAAACATTCAGTTTTATCAACAGTCTTAACGGTTTCAGGCCAGGCCTAAAATTCAAAGACCACTTGGACTTTAGGAACTCACGTTTATCTCACCAAAAGAAAACCCAGACGTAATTTTGTCTTTCACTGTTTTTTGTTTAGATTTGATTGCATTTTCAAAGTGTCTCTTGCTGTTCATGCTTGGTGGACGTCAGTATGACATGAGTGGAGTCGACAGCCCCGTTGATCCAGGAGTCCAACTTCAGGGTGTAGGAGGTCCCGTTTTGACGGCTACTCTACTCCTTCTCAGGTTCTCCTCAGCTAGTCTGCCCTTGTTCCCCCGTTTCTCTTCCTGGCTCATCGATGGACTATTCCCCCGGTTTTCACGGAAAAAATATCGGGGTCCGGCTTTCCCACAGCCAGGCGGCCGTCAAACTGCGTCGAACCCCTATGGCACAGGGACTAGCCGAAGATTCCAGATCGGCCGGGCCAACTCCAACTTCAAGGGAATTTGTGGCTGGGACCCGTCAGCGATTTGGAACCGGAAGCGACTGCAAGCAGTAGTGATGAAGCTGTGGTGGTGCAGCAATACGACAACATGTGCTACAGTCTGCCACAACAAGCGCATCACGCTCCTGCATTCGCCGTGCCTCTGCCCCCTGTGGAGATCCCCGGCTACCGGATTTGGCCATCCTTGCTTTTCCCAATGCGATCAAATCAGGCATAGGCTCTGCAGGAGGACAAAAGAAGGAATCATTACCATTCGAATTCCAAAGATTTATTGTGGAAAAAGTAAGTAACGTATACGTCCGTGTTGAAATGTTTGTTGGAACTTTTCAAGCTCACTTTGAAAGTGCTTATCCCCAGTTTGTCAATTCCCCAGTTTGTCAACTCCCTAGGTTGTCAACATTAATCCCTATAATTATGGCTGTCCCCAGTTTGTCAACTCTTTTTCAGTTCATCCCCACTTAGTCAACTTTTTTATGAGGCATCCCCAGTTGGTCAACACTTTTTCATACTATCCCCACTTTGTCAACTTGTTTTCGTGTTAATCAGTTTTTCTGATTTGGATTTGGAACCTGCTCTCTACACGTTACGCTGACAAAAATAAAGTTTTAACTTTAAAACATTTATTAATTTAAACAGAAATATTTAATTTTAAGTCATAGATAAGCTGTGGCGTGGAAAGCACCAACTAAGAACATAATTTATAATTTCAGTTTGTATTAAATTTTAACTTTACCTTAAATTCAGATTAAATTCTTACTATCCTTGCAAATTTTAAATTTTTTAAAAATTGTACTCAATTGATGCTGTGTATATAAAATCTTCCTTACCATTTTAAATAACATTTTTGTTTAAATTAACTAAGATTATTTGTGAAAGTTAAAGCTGTTCCCCTCTAAGAAAAATTCATTAATTCGAACAAGAGTTGACCAAGTGGGGATGGCATGAAAAAGAGTTGACAAACTGGGGATGTCTTATAAAAGCGTTAACTAAGTGGGGATAAACTGAAAAAGAGTTCACTAGGACATCCCTAATTATAGGAATTAGAGTTGACAAACTGGAGAATTGACAAACTGGGGACAAACCGAATCAGCAGTGCGTGCACACAGAAACCTTATCCGAGGGGGACAATTCCTCATTTCGAAAATTGCTTAAAAATAGCTATATTGGGCGAAGCCGGAATATGTTTTGAGAATTTACCTGGAATCTCTATTTTCCAGGGCCCTTTTGGTTCTGGGGGGAATTTACGAATCCTGGGGACGGCCACCCATGTCTGAGAGGGGACTGTTATGAAGACGTTTATGCTGGTTTCCTTTCGGGCATTTTTCATTTTCACGGCTTGAATCCTTTACGAAACTAGCTAAAGTTTACGGAAGTAATTTTCTTACTTTTTAACAGTCTGGAACCAGTCCTGCATTTTTAAGTAAAAAGATAAGTAAGTTTTGGTTTTAGCCTTATTCTTTCAGTAGGCAGTAGGGACACCGGATTGATTTTTATTTTTGTGGCTGGAAATAGGGCACCAAAATGAACATTTTTGCTGTAACTATCATTGAGCTATTTTCAACGATTAGGTCAGTATGAGCCAAAAACGATTTTAGGGGGTCTAAAAGTTATCATTTATGAGGAAATCAGTTTTTTCAACATCACTGCCACATGGTAAGGACAATCTTGGTTTATTTATGCTCAACCGATACAACGCCAAATGCGCATTTTCCGAATGCCTATTAGCCGGACTTTATTGCTTTGGCCAATACATCATTTTGGCAAAACTACGATTATCTTGTTTTGAACATCGATTTTTCAAAAACTATCCGACGGATTCGAACTAATGTTGGCAGGATGCAAATACGCCCTATTGCGGAGGGTTGTTTTTCTTGGGTTCGGCTAAAGCGTTTCCAGTCTCCAGAAAATTCAGTGCAAAGTTGAGAAATTTAGTGTCGCCGTGCATTTTGCGGTTTTTCTGAACCGTTAAGAGGCACGGATCCAAATCCAAAAAACGTCCCTCGGTTCAAATATCCCCTATATTATAGCCCAAAAAGAAGTTCTGCAGTTTTGCGAAATCCATGTTTAAAATCAACGATTTATATCTAACTGGTGTGTCAGAAAAATAAGATATTTTTGCAGTTAAGCATAACGAGCCGAATGTACACATTAAAAGCTTTAAAATGATTTGTAGATATCTTTTCATCTCCAAAAATTTAGAAAGTTATAGCGTTCCAAAGACCACTGCACAAAAGGATACCATCACCTTAAAAGGCTAAAACTAGTGTATCTGGTTGTCAGGTCTGGACTGCGAATTTCGTTTTAGTTTCTTGTGTTTGGTCCACGGCTCCTCCTCAAGCGTGGCCCTGCAATAAATTGCTGTTTTAAGCACGTAGACCTTGTGATAATGGGGCAAGAGGGTCAAATAAAGACAGGGTTGGGTCGATCTGATAGGAGTGAAACTTGACGATCATGTGTAGATTTTCTTTCAGTTTGGGTTTACTAAACTAAAGCAGTTCAGCTTCGCAGCTCCCTTTCTCAGAAGTTACAATGTATATATTTTTAGGGATTTTTCGGTGAGTTTTTTTGTAAAATACAAGAGCAGGAATTCATATTTTGCATAGATAGGGAAACGCAAATAATTCCATAAACTGCCTAGGTTGACATAGACCTTGTACGGCAAAACTCACCGACGAAGATGGAAAACTCTTGAAAATTAGTCTATTTTGGCAAACATTTGGGCACTCAAAAACTCCAGGCAGGAGAAAGCAGCAGAAATGTCGGGAGGGAGCCGTTTAGGTTTCGAGGAGTATTTTAAAATACTCGGGGTTAAACTTATCTCTACAGTGTCCACGTCAAACCGCAATCAATATTTCCACAATTAAGATTAGAAATGCACCGATGACACCATCGCCGGGACTGTGCCTTTTGCATCCCTTTTTAAGATTTACTTTTACTGTATTGTATTTACATACGTTTGCACGTAAATATTCAAAATGCTGTTTCTCTTGTTTCAGAGCTGCGTCGTAAACGTCATCGTCCCCACAACCAGAGTTCTGCCCCTGCGCCTCCGCCTCGCCTGCTTTTCTGAGCGACGTCAGCGCGGAATTGTCTTCAGTGTCAGCAGGTGGTGCGCAATTTTTCTGGTTTTCGCAGCTCGACAGAAGCTTAGACGACTAGCATTGCCTCAGCTGCTAATTGACTGTCAAGCGCTCAATTCTGCTCTGTCTCTGGCCGATTGCACTACTCAGGCGGAATCCCTTGCCCTGGTCCAATCATCTGTGGCATGCCAGGCCTGCCTGCAACCGCGCGGGGTTATTCTGGAGCTAATTCAGGATTCGGCCACCCCCGAAGTTAAGCCGGTCTCACCCTATCAGCTCCTACTTCACCATTCAGCTACTGCTGTTTCCAAGCCCCGCGTACCAAGTCCCCCATGCCCGCTGACTGTCCTCTGGCCCCAGTGATTCCCTACATTCCCTCGACGACCACCTCTGACCCTCCCCTACCACTCTGGCCGCCTCTGGGACATCCACCTTTCTCCTAGAGCAATGTTCAACAGCCAGCGAAGAATGGTTAATGGTCGCCCTGCAATCGGTTTTTTGTAGTTTTCTTCTGTTGTTTCATTTTATCTTTTTTGTCTTGTTTTCATTCAGTTTATGTTTCCTGTTTTTCTCAGCTGTGCCATTCTGAAGCCCATCATGCTATAGAGTTCGCCTTGCGTCCCCCGGTTCAGTAATGACGGACCGATTGTCTGGTTTCGACCCGGCGAGCAGCTCATACCCACCGATGACCTGAAGGCAAAGTCTGGCAGTCCGAGAAAGAAACGGCACACACGAATCTCCTGTCATCCTAATTATAATTTAATAATTATTTTGCTGAAACTGCTATGAAACTGTGAAAAATGCTACGGTTTAGACTTGAATTTCCTTATATTCAGTTGCGAGAGTTATCCTATGCTGCGCTTGACCAATTAAGTCTTTAATCATATGCTGCGGTTGACCATGTCAACTTGCAGCATTAGACTTTAATTTCTTAATATAATGTAGTCCGGAGCAGCAATATCATTAAATTAAACTAGGAGACTGAAACTAAAACATCCTTCGGTTGATCAATTCTTTTATCATATGCTGCGGTTGGCCATGTCAACTTGCAGCATTATTCTTAAATTTTTTAATTAAATTCAGTTTTCATATTTAAATTCAGTTGAGAGAGTTATTCTATGCTGCGGTTGACCAATTAATTCTTTCATCTTATGCTGCGGTTGGCCATGTCAACTTGCAGCATTATTCTTAAATTTTTTAATTAAATTCAGTTTTCATATTTAAATTCAGTTGCGAGAGTTATTCTATGCTGCGGTTGGCCATGTCAACTTGCAGCATTAGACTTTAATTTCTAAATTAAGTTCGGTTCAGAAAGCAATTAATTCTCTGCTGCGGTTGCCCACGTCAACCTGCAGCATTAGGTTTGAATTTCTTAATATAATGTAGTCCGGAGCAGCAATTAATTAAATCAAACTAGGAGACTGAAACTAAAACATCCTTCGGTTGATCAATTCTTTTATCATATGCTGCGGTTGGCCATGTCAACTTGCAGCATTATTCTTAAATTTTTTAATTAAATTCAGTTTTCATATTTAAATTCAGTTGAGAGAGTTATTCTATGCTGCGGTTGACCAATTAATTCTTTCATCTTATGCTGCGGTTGGCCATGTCAACTTGCAGCATTATTCTTAAATTTTTTAATTAAATTCAGTTTTCATATTTAAATTCAGTTGCGAGAGTTATTCTATGCTGCGGTTGGCCATGTCAACTTGCAGCATTTTTCTTAAATTTTTTAGTTTAATTCAGTTTTCATATTTAGATTCAGTTGCGAGAGTTATTCTATGCTGCGGTTGGCCATGTCAACTTGCAGCATTTTTCTTAAATTTTTTAGTTAAATTCAGTTTTCATATTTAAATTCAGTTGAGAGAGTTATTCTATGCTGCGGTTGGCCATGTCAACTTGCAGCATTATTCTTAAATTTTTTAATTAAATTCAGTTTTCATATTTAAATTCAGTTGAGAGAGTTATTCTATGCTGCGGTTGACCAATTAATTCTTTCATCTTATGCTGCAGTTTCGACTTGAATTTTTAAACAATTCTAGGCTGCGATTGACCAGTTAATTTTTTTAGTCACATGCTGCCACTGACCATGTCAACTTGCAGCATTCCACATTAATTTCTTATTTAATTCGGTTCGGAGGGCAATAATTCTCTGCTGCAGCTGACCATGTCAACCTGCAGCATTAGGCTTGAATTTCTTCACGAAATGTAGTCCGAAGCAACAATTGATTAAATTAAGCTAGCAGACTGAAAATAAAACAATGCTTTAATTTTTTAATCAGGGTCTAATTTTCATGGCAGAACAGTGCAATTGTTTGTACCTTTTACTAATACTGCACATGACAGAAATTACGCATTGACGCTGAGTGTAGTCACTACCATTGTACTTCTGTATATTTACTCACTACAGGTCAAGTACCAAGTAGAAACAGGCCCTGTGAAATATCCTGTACTATTTCTGTTCAGTTCTTTCAATTTAGATTCAGATTTCTTAAGTCGATTACAATTCAAGTTTACTTTAAAAATTCTAGTTTTCACGTTAACCTGTAAGCTAAAATTTAAGAGACTCAGGACAAAATGATCAAGTTGCTCTTGTCACAGTAATGAAAACATTGGTATGACCACTTTTAAAATTAAATATACGTAAGTATGTAAGAAATCAAGATTGTTCAGACGAAAAGTTAAATTTTCTTTTGTTCTTTACGGTTTATCCACCTTTCCCTTTTGTTGACTGCATAAAATCTTGAAAAGTTTGTTTTTTACTAGCTATCATTAGGAAATAAAGGTCAGTTAACTGTACCTTTAATGAGAGTGGAGAAGTTTTTGTTTAAACGCTATTTCTTGGTAGCCGCTTGTTGGGTACATGTGGCAGTTTCTTTTTCCAGCTATCATGATGTACGCTACACTGGGATAATTTGATTAGCAGCAGCTAGCCCTGTGTAGGTTACATCCGGTTAGTTGTTGTTTGCATTGCTAGTCCAATGTCGGGTACACCCGGTCAGTTGCTGTTTGCCTTGCTAGCCCGGTGTAGCGTACACCCAGTTATCTGTCAAATGACAACTGGCATAGTGTGCAAACAGTTGGTTAGCTTCACTAGCCTGATGTAGGTTACAACGGGTCACACTTCTGCTAGCTGGCTGGCTTTGTGTACCCGACAGCCAGTCAGACTAAGCTAAGGCTAACTGACCAATTGTACCCTACACCCGGTTAGCTTAGTGTGCACAAAGTAGCCCATTGTGGGGTACTAAAGGTTAGCTTTCTGCGGCGAGAATTTTGACGGATGCACAGATATGCAGTTGTGGAACGATTTGGACGAGTCCCCAATTGGATTAGCATTGAATCTGAGCCGTCAGCACAGGGCCAAACCTTCGCCTTCACTATCCTGGCTCAAACTGAGTCAACTTTTGATGACATTCTGTGCTGTCCAAACACGAAGGCAGGACTGTTGGCAGATGTCCGTCATACCACAGTTGCCATTACCAGACATCAACTGGGCATGTTCCTTGTCGGCAATTATTACCGCTTCTCGCAACAGTCATCTGTCATCTCACGATTGTTGAACAATTTGAACGGAGATGTGGTTTTTTCGTCAGAACACTTAGTATTGATTAAACATTGTTTTCCGTCTTTTTTGCATTTCTTACTGATGTGACTAACTAGGCTCTACAATACTACTATGATTCTGATTGAAGCTAATTGCAATTCTAACTACTTTTACCATTTCCGATTGAGATTTGATGTTTTACTGGTATGTAATGTAGGCCTAGTCAAAGCCGGTTTATTACTTACGTAAATGTTTGTCAGCTGAAGATGGACTGCCTGCGGACTGAGCATATATTTTTAAATGAAAGTGACAGTTTATAGCAAAACACTTATGCTAACATCATGCTTTGCATTCACATTGTTAACATAGATGAGAAAACAAATCTTTCAAAATGATTGTTACTATCTTTACATTTCAACGTAATTGGAATCGTATACAATATATCAAAGTGTGTTTGTCAAATATGATAGTGTCAAATTCAAAGTGTCCATCCTCAGTTAGTATTGGTTCTGACTTTATATTGTTATGTAAAAAATGAAAAATGAAAACAAATAATAAAAAATGCAAAAAAATGAAAAACAAAAAAGAAAACAAAGAAGAAAAAAGAAAACAAAAAAGCCACGTAGCTAACTCATTTCATTGTTCTGTTCTTGTTCTTATTTTCTCTATGCTCGTATTCGATTTTGTTATTTTTGTACTATGTTCTATGCTTTGTATATCCTCTGTATTCTTGAACTTTATGTTGCTAATGCTTGTGTGTGTTCTTGGTCGTTGATTTAAGTGCGACTGAAGACTTGAAGGCTGATACTGATACAGTTCAGCTTTCAAGTTTCCAACTGCATAAATTATGCCTAATGAGTACTGTGCTCGCAGATATGCCAATTTAATTTGTGGATACTTCTCTTCCAGAAATTTGGTAAATAGCCTTCATATCTCTATCTATAGCAATGTTCAATGCGTTAAGTTGATGAGTATATGATTTCAGCAATCTTAAAACTCAGATTCTACAAATGCAATGTTAATAATTACTATAAACACATCCATCAAATAGCTTCTCATCAAATGTATGTATGTATGTATGTATGAATGTATGTATTGCGTGATAAAGTATGTGTTGATCAGTGCTAGACTGTTACTGATCCAGTTCAGTCTTGCAAATGACGTGAACATGGCTCTGCGTATACTTGATTATTTCGCTAGACTTTCCAAGGAAGTGTGTTCTTTATTTCAAACTACTGCATCGTTACTCATTGAGATAAAGTATCAGATTAATGATCAAAATTTGAAAAATTTAAGCTAACTGTGCTTAAACATTCACATTTTGAGACTGAATAATGAGTGACCTGTGGTAAGTCTGCACAACAAATTTGAGAGATATGGGCTAATCCTTTGCTTAGCTATGTGAACTTTCAAACATTTCATTTTTGATTTTAAATTTATTTGCTTGAACATACGTAAGCAGATTTTCTGATCCCAAATTGTATCAGTATCCAATTCTTACTGATACAGTGGAGTTGGTGCTGATACTTACTTAAAACATTTAATAAAAATTCGTAGGAAGCCTACAAATGTGTCTATCAAATTATTTTGAGCATGCCATTATAGCGAGACTGTGAAATGATTGACACAAATTTCATCCAATTTTGCGTGCTCTACTACAGCTTCCAACGTGAAGCACAGTTGACTGTCTTTTAAAACATATTTTTGAATGTGGTATCAGGAAATTTGTCAAACTTAGTCGTCACATTGTGTTATTCCAAAAAAGAAAAAATTCAGAAAAAAGTAATCGGTTGATTTGGTGCTTATTTTTTTTGCAAATGGCCCACCACTATTAGGCACGCACTGCGGCCCGTAAGTGGTCCTCCCCGCAGACCGCAGTCAAGAGGCGGAGAGAAGAAGATCACGGACAGAAAACGTGATCCCCGAGCAAGCTACCGTACGGTTATTTCAGTCACTCCCAAGGCAACTACATTCGTTTTCCGAATGCAGCTGCCCCCCGCATAGCAATAGCAACTAGGTAGGCTGAAAAACTAAACTGAATGCCCGCTCGAAAGGCAAAAGGGGAAAAAGTGTGGCTGCAGAAATGGAGTCGGTGGGATAGCGAGCACTAAGACAGGATAGTAGGAAACATACGGTCTGTTAGGAGGGTGTCCCCTATCGGTGGATAGAGGTGAAAAGTTCGTATGTTTAAATACGTGTACGCATTTTCTCCGACATTAAATTTTAAAATTTTAATCTAAGAGCATAATTCAGACTTTAATGAGGCTCCTTAATTTTGCCTATTTCCCTGCAATTTAACTGGAGAACAGAAGCAGACACAGAGGGACCTTTTTCACCCCCCATGCCTACCCCTATCCCAATCAAACTGTCAAGGTAATAACTAATAGCGATTGTTAACTTAGCTGAGAGGCCATGCTGGATTTAGTCCTGCTCCAGGTTGGTCTGCCAATGCTCCTTCCGTACCAGCAGCCGCAATGAGGCTGTTTAACTTAGATGAGCGGCGGACTCTTGTCTCGAGAAAAAGTATAAGACGACGACTATACTGTCCTGCAATAACAGAGAATAAACATCATCACAAGATTCAAGAAAATGATTCGCTGTCAACATAGTACCAATGAACGGGCGACAACAGTTGCCAAGTTCAGTAATCACACTCCCTTCCCGAGCACTAAAAGACTACAAGGAAAATTTCTGACTCAAATCCTGTCCTGTCTCGTCTCCTGCCTCCTATCTCAAAATATTGTTTTGAGATTATAAAATCTCAAGTTTATGCAGAAAACCATATGTATGACCATATGTCCTTCTGTTTTTAGCTAAATTTCAGTTTCAAGAGAACAAGTTGACTTATTTAACACACAAAATTCCAAGAACTTATCTTAATTTGCAGCCGCTTCCTAGCAAGTATTAGATCAGATCACGAACTATTGTTTCTATCGAATCTTTGGTGTTTATGTGCTTAAACTACGTCTTCTCGCTATAATGGTATATTCAAATAGTTTTGACGGGCGCACCACTAATACAAGCATCGAACCATCATTGAACTTTCGTTTATCTACCACAAACAATAGTGTTTTCCTGTATCCTGCATTAGTATTGTGACTGTATATGTAAAAACTGTAAAGGAGAACGGAGGGAGTTCGTGGTTATCTGGTAGGTGCAGATTTCCATACACTCCTAGCCACACACCATGGTCGCATAAGGGTTCGTAAAGGAAAACCTTTGCGAATCAAGTCAACCCCACCTTCTCGTGGTATGTTCGGATTTCGCTGACGGGGCTCTGGCCGGTCTACATTAGCACCTGTTACTATAACATCTCAGAATATGTGGTGCAATATATCGTTAATTTCAATATTTTGTGCTAATGTAGTCTGTCAAATAGGTAAAAACCTCTACTCATCTTTCTAATACTTGAGAATGAGAAAATTTCCTTTTCGATAAATTTGAGCTGTGTTTTTTCTAGTTCCATATATAGTCACATTACTATTTTGTTCAATTGTTGTTGCATGAAATTGTATACATGGTCAATTAGAACAGTTGCATACGTCTGGAAAAATCCGTCCCCCCAAAGGGAAAATGCCGCGGCAACCCATTCTTGCCACTTTGCTAGTTTATTATTTATTATTCCCCGGATTTTTGTCCCCCCCCCTCTAACTTTTGATTGGCTGGACCCGTACGGCTGAAATTTTTAGGGGGAGTTGGGGGTGACCTAAAGTGCTCCCGGAAGCGCGGGCAGTTCGGTACTTCCCGGATTCCGGAAATGGCGAATTCCGGAATTTTTAGAATGGTACAGGGGGACCAAGGGAAACGTAAAACTTTTTGTCTCCGATTTCGCTCAAAAGTTGGGTATATCCCAATTCGATGGCGCTGATTTCGAAACTGAAATCTAAATTTCCGGAAAATTTCCGGATTTCGATATATTCGACCAGGAAAATTCCGGATTTTGAAAAGTGTCTCCAAAAGTGGTCGATATGGAACTCAAATGAAAGAGCTCGCCAAGCTGAACAACTTTCCTTCTTGCGACATTTTCCGAAAATACGTCTCGCGAAAGTTATGACCGAAAAACTGAAAATCCGGGAATTCCCGAAACCCCGGACTTTGGACCAAAAAGTCTTTTGTCTCCAATTTTACTTAAAAGTTGGTCATAGGGCAATTCGACCAGACCATGCTGATTTCGAAACTGAAATCGACATTTTCGGAAATTTTACGGATTTCGAGATATTGGACCCGGAAAATTCCGGATTTTGACAAATGTTTCCGAAAGTGGTCGGTGTGGGACTCAAGTGAAAGGTCATTCCTTCTTGCGACATTTTCCGGAAATGCGCCTAGCGAAAGTTATGGCCGAAAAACTGAAAGTCCGGGAATCCTCGAAAACCCGGATTTTGTACCAAAAAATTCTTTGTCTCCGATTTTGCTGAAAAGTTGACCATAGACTAATTCGATGGCGCTGATTTCGAAACTGAAATAGAGATTTCCGGAAAATTTACGGAGTTCGTGGTACTGGACTCGGAAAATTTCTTGTTTATAAGAGGAAAAATGACAGCGACAACCCATTTATGCAAATATGCTTGTTTACATTTTAGCTAAAGCTAATAAACTACTGCATAATTGGAAGCCTTGTAATGAAGAACAGCGTAGTTAGAATGGAGTAAGGAATTTTTGTTAGTGACCGTCGCTCCAGTTCTTAATTTGTCACCGATAATTACTGAGTGAAAACAGGCAAAATTGAATAACAACGGAACTTGTTCGATAAACTCTCTGGCGCGGAAGGCAAGGAGCCATCCAATGAAGGAAATCCCCACTTATTTCTAATACTGGTTGAAATCTGTTGCTGATAAATTTCTAGTATTGAATGCTAACGTTGTCAACGCTGCCATTGAAGTAGACGATTTAGGTTATAAACGTAGGTTACACTGCTTTGAGGCGACCAGTAGCGAAACTATTTCCACATTATTGCTCGGTATTCACAAATCCAGAATAACAGAAGTTCACAAATAATACGATCTAAAGTTTAAAACGCAGCTGTGGCAGGACGGTAGTATATTGTGCAAGTGAAGGATTCTTAGAGGGGTGTATAAGACGGTTGTGGATGAATGGAATTTTGCCTTCCATTTGTAACGGTTTTGACGAGTCACATTTACTGTCCTGCTTTCCCCAACACTTAAAACTTGTTGTCGCTGTAAAAAAACGCCCTGGTGCAGATTTTTGTCTGTTTTACCTTCTGGCTTGTTCTTGCGGAAGCTGTATAGTTTGAGCGTATCATCAAATTTTTTTAACTGCGACCGTAGTTCTTGACTGAACAATTTTTTCTACCAGAGTGCTAAACAACAATCTGCAAATGAACAATCTCTGTTTCCGATTTTACTTCTTGTTTTGACTGCGACATCCACACGTTCATGAAATGTTATCGTGCTCGCCCTTTTCTTTTAGTATACATACATTTGGTCAGTACTGCTTAATGTATTTTACTGTTTGAGTTTTACTTTTGTGTTTTTGTAGTGCCGTTTTAATAGCTTTTATTTTTGTCCATATTTGTAAATAGTTGTTTAAATAAAATTTTTTGGATTTTAGTCGTAATTAAACTTTATTCTTTTTTTCTTTTTTTCATCCGCCTTTGAAGGGTATTTCCGATCGTCGAAGGCTGAATTGACTTTGTATTCCCGTTTGGTGTTTGGCTGCCAAATCATGTATAGAAACTTAGCAGTGATTGTTTTATGAAACCGAACATTGGCTGCAATTGTAATTACAATTGTTAATTACAATTCTTACAATTGTCGAACTACTGGCCAGGCAATTGTTATATGAAACCCAATTGACTACAATTGTAGGAATTGTAGTCTACAATTGTTTTATGAAATCGGCCCCAGCTCTATCCGGTTTTTGAGACAGTTACTATCTTAATACTGCAAATATCATGAGACGTTGAAGCGAAGCCACGTTTTGCGGTCTATCATTACATATTAAATGGAAAATACAACTGAGCTTTTCGGTTATGAATTGCGACCTTAATTTTCTTTCTGCAACTGCCTGCTACAGATAAAGAAGGCTAGAATTCAATGCTTTCCAAATTGCACCAAGCATGCCATGTAATCTAGCGGGAACGATACGAAATTCCATTCCAGCTGCTCTTGTTCCAACTTCAAAAAGGTGCAGAGATACAAAGAACTTTACTTTAGTGCGATTTGTGCTGCAAACAGAAACGTGAATAAATTCTCATAGAAGAACAATATTCGACTAATTACTATCTTCAAGACCAACTGATAATGTGGGCAGTTTTTGGCTAATGGTTTTGCATTGTGTGCTGTGGTGCCCTAGTGCTTCTGTTAAAAATAACAATAAATCTCTACTGCTTCTTCATTTTTTACACAACTGTTATACCGACACTTTTCATATTTTACGTATCAACCGAGGAGAAAGGTTTTATTTCCAAAATTAATTGATTGTTCGTGTGTTCGCCTACATCACCAGTTGGAGCATTCACAAATGGACATGGCAATTCCCCTCATGCCGGATCGGCAGTTGATCGTTCTATATTTATACTGACTGCGACCACATTTTCGATCACAGCAAGTGAGGAAAGCATCACAGTTGTTGTGCGCTGCGTAGTTGCACTGGGTGGTGTAGTCCATGCTATGTACCAGGCTGCTCAGCGCCAGAACCAAGAGAACTGCCATCAGCCATGGTTTTGAAGATGCCTAAAGTTAAAATGATAAACATGATATTAAAGTCAAAAATTTTGATAGATTTGTGTTTCATCAAATCTGCTATAAAGTGCGATTATATGTTACGGGCAAACGCGTAAGTCTGGCATTTACGTAAGCTCCCGGGCAAATAGATAACGTACACATGTCCCCGGTCTGGTAGCGAAACATCATCTGAATATCACATTTATCGCCATTTGCCCGGGCAGCTGCGTGAATTATTTATTTCTCCGAATTACTGTCGGACAGATATGTAAATTATCTTCCCTAAAATAATTTTGGGCAAATGCATAAATTTTATTTTTAAGCTTGGATTTGAGATATATCCTTGTGATCTTGTCTGATACTTGGCTAAAATCTATATACTTCTAGCTTTCGAACTACTGTAATTACTAATGAGTCACCTTAGCGACAGATCACTCACTCGTAATAACTGCGAACACTAATTCCTGCTCACTCAACAATGAAAGACTAAAAGTTTGACACAAAAATGTGTGTACAAATTTTACTTATACTGTGTTTAATATTCATCGGAGACCCATACCCTTATATATTTTCTGAATTGTCATGATGACAGAAAAAGTTTTATAAAATTTAAAATTTTGAAAAATTTCAAAAAATTCAAAATATCGGTTTATCGAGATTTCTCTCCGGAATATGCATGCTAAAAGTTGAAACAGAAAACAGTTAAACAGAAAAATTGTCCCATCTGACAACGCGCAGAATGACGGAAGAACGAAGAAAATCGGCTAAGGTTTGAATTTTTTATTAGCATTTGTCTGTTTTCAAAATCCTTGCCGCTTTGAAACTTTGACAAGCTAATGATCGCTCAGTACTTGATAGAAATTTTTTTCGTTTTCATTTTCGGGACCGCTTAGACATTTGCTTTAACGTAGTAAAAGTCATTTCTCAAAATTTGAAAATTTTCAAAATATTACTACTTTTGAATTCAAATTTTGAAAAATGATTTTTACTACGTTAAAGCAGATGTCTAAGCGGTCTCGAAAATGAAAACGAAAAAAAATTCTATCAAGTACTGAGCGAGCAGTAGCTTGTCAAAATTTCAAAGCGGCAAGGATTTTGAAAACAGACAAATGCTAATAAAGACTGCATACCTTAACCGATTTTCTTCGTTCTTGTGTCATTCTGCGTGTTGTCAGATGGGAAAATGTTTCGGAAAGATTGAAATTTTTAGCATGCATATTTCGCATAAAATCCTCGATAAACCAATATTTTTAAATTTTTGAAATTTTTCAGAATTTTAAATTTTATAAAAGTTTCCTCATAGTGACGATTCAGAAAATATATAATGTTATGGATCTCCGATTAATATTAAATGCAGTATAAGTGATCAAAGTTTTGTACACACATTTTTGTGTCAGACTTTTAACTTCTTTTACTTGAAATTGGGTAATTACTATCACAGACGACTCGATCAGCACCACGGAAGCAGGAGTACAACGAAATGCTTAAACAAATCAATGATGCTAAATCAAAGCAATGGGATCTGATCCCGTACATGATGAAGGAAGGTGGTGCGAAACAAGATAAGTTAAGCTTTGTAATTTTATCCTCCTTTTATAGTCGGTTTAACATTACTAAAACTATTCGGATATCACTATTTATAATTTTGCACTATTTCTTTCCATCTACCATAATGACAAACTTTATTCTAAAGTGCAATTTACAGTAGTGATTTTAGAAGAGACCGTTAAACATAATAATTCTGCGTACATGAACATTCTTCGTTTACGTAGTTGCTTGTGTTGAACTTTTTATGCTTCTAGTAAAAACACCCGCATGATGGAGGCTTAGCACTATGGGGAGAATGCAACGCATTCTCCTGTGCGGTTTGACAATTTCGTAATCTGAATGGATGGCCTCACACCCAGCTCAGCTAACTCAGCTAAGTCAACACATGTATTGAAATTATTAATTAATACTAAACAGCTCTGACCAACTAGTCAAGATAAATTATTAAGACTTACGAGTAAAATACAGTACCTTAATTTGGAAACTTAACCTACCCGCAGACCCGCGCGGGTACTTTTGCGGGTAAACACAAATAGTGTGTGGGTTGGCCTTGAATAACTCACTTAAATCATTTAGACCAAAGCCAAGCCAAATTACATAAGATATGTAGAAAGCATTTCAAACTTTAAAGTCTTTGCCGTTATATTTCTTGGGAAAATTGTCTTGTGACTTCTCCGCTCCTTGTGACTCCATTCTTTATTCAGTGACGTTGTTTAAACTCATTAGTGTTTCTTACGGTAATGGGTTTAACAAACTCTATATTGTTTGAGCTGACAGTAATCAAAAGCTGCTCTAGCGTAACGTGCTGGATCAAACCTTACAGTGTCCTCTATTTATTTATGTATTTTCAGCATCTTCGCAGACCATATTTCCTACTTTCCTGTATAGGCTCGTCGCTCCTGCCCTCCTCTTTACTTCTGCAGCCGACTTTTTCCCCAGGCCTTTCGAGCAGGCTTATGTGGTTTCCAGCCCACCCAGTTGCTATTGCCAAGCGGGGGGGGGCAGCAGCTTTCGAGGTCCGAATGTTGCTGCCTTGGGAGTGACTGCAATAACCGTACGGTAGTTTACTCGGGATCATGTTTTCTGTCCGCGATCTTCGCCTCTCTGCCTCTGGACTACGGTCTGCGGTGAGCACCACTTACGGGCCACTTTGTGAGCCTAACAGTGTATGAGCCTTCAGCAAAAAAATCAAAGCAACAAACTAGGACACAGACTGAGTACCGGCTGCTTAGAACATACGACGTCATCAAAATGGATGTATGAAAATAATTTTAAAAGTACGATAGCTTATACCTTAAATTTGGCCTGGAGTTTTGATCAACTACGAGTTACGACGCGAAGCGGCTGCTCATTTGCTGACTTGCTAAGATAAGTTATAGAATATTATTTGATTTTAAAATGACTGTAAATTCGGTTGAATTAAGATTGTGTTTGTAACGGATCAAGCACCTTTTTGGAACTATCAGTATTTACCAGTTTCTATCCCCTGTTTCGAGCCAAAATTATTTTGTTATATAGAATTTGCATACTCCGTCAAACTGTGTTTGAGTGCAGATTAGGCGAAATGTTAGTTCCGACCGTTGTGGTTTATGGTTAATCTTACCATAGCATTTTATGGCTAAGCATTAATATTTTTGTCTGTGGTTCTAGTGTAATCCCCATATTAATGTGTTTGGCCGAACCGAACTATACCCACCGGCTTGAAAGGCTGATGCTAATCATCACACATAAAAGCATTTGGATAATCTAAGTTGTTCTGATCTATTTCTTACTGACTGATGAGAATTTAACTTATGAATTAGTTCAATTTTTAAGGACAGCTGGAAAGGTAATTGTTGCCGAGGAACCATAACACATAATGTCCGTTCTAACCTTTACCTTTGCTAGTTGTATATTTGAATGGTTATCTCGGACATTTAAAGTAAATTGCCTGATTTATTACAGTAGATTAACATCAGGTTCCTATACTGGGTAATCCGGCATAAAATTACCAGAACAAAATGTAATATAGCAGTGTGTTCTGTACAAAAATGGTACTTTTCTTTAAAAGGGCTGATGGATTTATTTACAGGTAATTGGATAACTAACAAACTACCCGTGGTGAAATGGCTCCGATGGTGAAAACAAAACCCCTATAGGATAATGGATCGATTCAAAAGTTGCATAACAGATTAGCAAATTGCATAAACCGCTGCTTCGAAAGAATGTCACGACAATCCACATAGCCTTGCGGAAGCAAGAGAGTCATGAACGATTCAAACGAAAGCCCAACGGAAGAAGCAAAGACAATGATAACAATAATTTTTCTCTTGCCATTCTCACAGTATTTGCTGTGTAGTATGCTGTTAGCCACTTTGCCTATCGCACAGATGGTCCAGCCGGACCTAAATCTTACTCTTGCATTCTCTCTGGTGCCTGCCGGTGCCATTTGCAGTTCTATTCCCTATGTCTGCAATTTACCGACTGCTAAGGGGCGGCCGCCTAGGGTGGAGCTGCCTAGGTACGTTCATCATATAGTCGGTGGACATGGACATGGACAAATCTCCAGCCTTGTTAAACGCCTCGGGTAATTGTGACGACAATTATTCTGTGTCAGCTGTAAAACCCAGCCAACGTTACAAAAATGTATTCATAGCTGACACTGCTCCTAATCGGTTTAGAACCAACTGTAGTGGGGCGTACGAGAAAATAAATTTAGCCTTAAAAATTTCGGCGCTAACCATATTCGTTACCGTTGTTTCGAAATTAAATTGTCGTTAGATTCAATTTAGTCCCTCTTCAAACTACAATAATTAAATTTTGTATAATCTAAATTTAGTCCCGTCGGGTGCAAAGTGAAGAGAGTGATATCAAAAGCTTAAGCTTGAAGTGTTTGATCACAGGTCAAAACTGAAGAAAACAAGGTCATCTACTCAGAACCTTATGAAAAACTTTTACTCGAATCCACGAAACCCAAGCGACAGTTGCCAAGTTGGTCGTAACAAGATGGAAAAGACGGAAAAGACGGAAAAGCTTGCAAACAGCAATATCCCTCAAAGAGCAGTCGAAGTGTACCTTTGTTTATGCTGTAACTGTCAAATGAAAAAGACAACGAGCCGCCAAGGAATTGTCGTCAGACCGATTACATCAGCTGATTTTAACAACAGGGCACAGATTGACTTGGTAGATTTTCAAAGTCTTCCTGATAACGAGTTCACATGGGTTCTCTATTATCAAGATCACCAAACAAAGTTTTCCATCCTATGGTCCCTTTAAATATTAAGCAAGTTAAGGACGTGCAAGCAGAGTTGGCGCCGGGTCCGGGTACCAGCGGGCCGGGCTGAGTCCGGGTCCAACTTTAGGACCCGCAGGCCCGAATCTGGGTCCGGGCCCAAAATACTGAAGAATATTGAATTTTGGTACATTTAGGGATGTTAATACATAAGTTGTTCTTTTCCATTCTAATAAAAGCCAAAAAGTAAGTAGAAACATAGGCATTGAGATGCAATGTTTAGTAGTTGCCTAGCTGAGGTCTTTTAACCTATGTTGCTCTGTTGGGCTAGAAACAAAAAATATGTAACTAGAATTGAAAGTAGAAATATTAATTCAAATTAATAACTTCGTATAGAATTTTGCAATGCACGCAAAAGTAAATTTAGTAAACAAGCTCAAGGACATTGTTTACAAATACAAGCCAACAATAATTCGACCACCTTTCTTCCTTCAGAGCAATCGCAACTTATCCGAAGGACAGCCTCACACGTCTCTGGACTCATGACAAAAAACTGCTACCGATATCCAAACAAGTTTCATTCCACAAATCAGGCTAAGTTTTGCTCATTCTGATTGGCTGTTGGCAACCCCCCCCCAAAAGAGGACCCATTTTGGAAATTAATAGAAACTGCCGTAATCCTTTGCTAGGCCCCCCTCCCAAACGGGGGGGTTTCTGCAATCTGACTGGCTATTGGCTACCCCCACCAAACGGAGACTTCTTTTTGTCTACCCCTCACCAACCGGAGATTTGGTCGACCCCCCTCAAACGGGAAGCATTCGTGTATTGTGGTCGGAGCACCGTTACGCAATGCTAAGAAGAGGAGCCCTCTAGTGGCTTACTCTTCTTCTTAATAATAGTGCAATTATGCACTCTTGATAGTAGTGTAAGAGTTTCATACTCTTCTTCTATTATATACTCGTGGTATCACTAATGAATCTAGCTCAGAAAGAAATTATCGTAGTGAGTGACAATCTGTCTAGTCATACAGTCTGACATTGTCTGACATTCATTCAGTCAGCCAGTGATTTTGATAAAACTGACATCATCCGTAAAGTTAGTCAATCTTGGACCCCTGAAATCGCTCCTGCTTTATAATCGATTCAATATTAACAAGTAGGCCACAAAATGGGCAATATTCCTTTGCAGACTCGTTATTATTCCATTGCGCGAATTGTTTTTGAAGACAAGCTTTCAGTACTTAAATTTTATCACTTGTCGTCGCAGAACTACATCGAAATCAGCGAGAACCAGAATAGGCCTATGCTTGCCATGCCATATTTGGGCCAAACTTGTGAAGTTCAGCGTAAGCTAGTACCTTGTTTTCCCAAGCTACACTGGTGCTCAAAAAACTGCAACCGTTGAGATGAAAGCTGAAAGCTGAAAGCGTGAAAGCTGTCAATTCTGCTGCTTAAATAGTTTAAACCTAATTTGCATAATCTGCAAAAAAATCCACCTAAGCTAGCCCTGTGTTGAAGATTGAGCTTCCGAATAGAGAAATGACTCACACTGCACTAAACATAATAGTTTTCTTTTTATACATTCCTGCTCCAGCAGGAATAAAAGTTTAATTGTAATTGAATGGGCTGTAATGGAAATTTTTATTTATTGGAAATTTAACGGCTGCATCATGGTATTAAAACTGCCTTGCTTGAGTAACTAAACTTTCACTTACCATTCTATTCAATGCAAATATTAAGGTGATGAAATGAATAAGACTGTCAAGCCAAAGCAGCGGTTCTGAAAATTAGGCTCTATGTTATAAAGAAATCAAAATGTTTGAGAACTAAATTAGTGACACAGGTTTATCAGTTGTACGCAGACCTGTGTTGGCTTAGAATTTCTCAATATATAGTGTGCGTAAATTAGGAAATACAGGAAATTCTGGAAATGGTTAAAATGAAAAATAAAGTTGTCTTAAAGTCATAAAATGTCTTAAAGTTTCAAAACATTGCCAGCTTTCATTTTTCCTGGAAGTTGCGCTATGTTTTGATTTTTGAATTATCAAAAATTCACGTGAGCTTCGAAAGGCTGAAATTAGCAAAATAAAGTAGTCTCGCTGACTAGAGCTGTAGACAATTGCTAGAATGTTGGACTGTAAGACAAAGGAAACCTTAGTGATGTTTCAGTCGCTGAAACTGAAACTGAAACTAGGTTTCAGTCTCTACATGCTTCAGTTTCAGTCACTGAAACTGAAACTGAAACTGAAACTATTTTGGAAAACGGACTGAAACTGAAACTGAAATCATTTAGACTAACCGACTGAAACTGAAACTGAAACTGAAACTGAAACTACCCTATTTCTAGAACTGAAACTGAAACTGAAACTAAAACTAGAAAAGTCTGAAACAGTTTCAGTCCCAGCGTAAAATCTGAAGTTTTCCTTCTAGTTGGAGCTAAAACCGGTTTCAGTTGATGCTAGAACTGAAACTCCATTTCAGTCTCAGCGTGCAAGACCCTTTCAGTCTCTGCGTGGTTAAGTTCTTTGTAAGATGTTATTGCAGATTTCCCATAATAGTTTTCCGTGCGAAAGAATTGAAGGAATGTGTTACGTTTTAGGCTCTCGTGTAGATAAGTAGGAAACTATGTTAAAGCGCTAGTGCTTTACATCGTTTTAAAGCACAAGCTGTGACACCTCTACGGTCTACGGTAGTGTTGTTAACCGGCCCTGTCTAGACCAGCCGGCCGGCGCCGCGAACCCGGCCGGCTCACGAAAATTTGGGCCGGTGAACAACACTAGTCTAAGGCCTCATAGGCTATGCATCGAGTTGCAGCAATGAAGCTTTGTGTCCTCAACAGCTTTAGATGCTTAAGCAAATAACCAAGCTGGTTTACGTGCTTTGAGAATGTTGATGCAACAAGCAACTATTAAAACTTATTTCACAACGAATCTTTATTTTCACAAAAAAGTACAATATATTAGATAAAGCTGTTAGATTAGATAAAACTTACCCAGAACTGACATAGAAGCTGATATTGTAAAATGAAACTGCAGCTTCAACAATTTTAAATTCCAAATATGCGGAAACTGAAAGTTATCTTTTTGGGCGAAGACATTAACTGAAAAATCCGGACAAAAACTGAAACTATTCTAAAGCGTGGACTGAAACTGAAACTGAAACTGTTTGGCGTCACCGACTGAAACTGAAACTATTTTGCGTCATCGACTGAAACTGAAACTGAAACTGAAATTAATTTGGACCGACGACTGAAACTGAAACTAAAACTGAAATTATTTTGGGATGACGACTGAAACTGAAACTGAAACTGAAATGATTTTTGATATATGACTGAAACTGAAACTGAAACTGAAATTAACTTCGGCTGTCGACTGAAACTGAAACTGAAACTGAAACTAAAATGGGCTACTGAAACAACACTAGGAAACCTCCGAAACTAAGATTCTATGATTCGATACCTCTCATATGTCATTTAAATTCGTAATTCCTGAGTTCATGATTTCACACAAACTAGAAATTTTCAGAAAGGAAAGCAACATCTCGCATGACAATTGTGCGCAGAGTGCTGATGGGAATAGAAGTTGTGTTGACAAGGAGTGGCGCATGCCAAATTGTGTAGTGGAACGTAAAGGCACTAAGGAAAGCAAAAGTAAACCACGCCTACTTTAGCTCCTCAAACCTATGGAAAAACTCAATTATTATTCTATAGATAATTTTTTAGGAAACGAACAGTCGAACAGGCGACGAACAATGTTACCGCTAATGACTAAATTCCGAACAATCTGAATTGGGGCTGTGTTGGTTAATTAGTGTTAATTGTGTTAATTAATTAGTGTTAATAGGTCACTACCCGTCCGTGCGATTCGATTCGAATTCCGGATAAAGCTCATTTCACTGATCACCTGTGGCTCAGTTGGTAGAGCGTCTGAGTGTAAAGCAGAAGACCGCGGGTACGAGCCAAGTACCTGATGTTTTCGGGTGCTTGGTGGGGTGCAACTTTTTTAATTACTTAAGCCATGGTTACACTTGACAATCTTGTGACAACGCGTTGTGACAACGGCAGTTGTCTCCCATGTCACTCGTGACAACTAGTGGTTACATGTGACAACAGATCTTGACAACTCACACTTGCTGTTGAACCAACGCTATGTTTACTATTGCGTTGTCACAACGAAATCGGGCATGGTCCCAACGCGTTGTCACCAGCTGTCACAACGTTTTGTTACTGGTTACATGAACAACGTCGGGACAATTCTGTAGCAACGG
Organism: Trissonchulus latispiculum; assembly: GCA_030248195.1. Classification (NCBI taxonomy): domain Eukaryota; kingdom Metazoa; phylum Nematoda; class Enoplea; order Enoplida; family Ironidae; genus Trissonchulus; species Trissonchulus latispiculum. Next base: position 114,267 of record JASAND010012762.1, read on the forward strand.
CCGTTGTGACAACGTGTTGTCACAAGATTGTCAAATGCAACCAAGGCTTTACTGGTTGCCTGGACCATGAGGTTTAGTAGTGTCTCTGACCTAGGCCTACCTAAGTATACCTAACTTATTTTTGGTTCGGTAAGCTGCAGTTTGGTTAAGTTCTTTTTGGTTTGACACTCCTTTTGAAATTGAGATACAATGGGTTTGTAATTTCAAGCAAATTCTAATAAGTATTTGGAATTGATTTATTGCAGATTTCCTTTGGATGAAGTGTTTGGAATTGATTTATTGCAGATTTCCTTTGGATGATGGCTTGATTTGGGACAGATAGGCACAACCGCTGAGAATTCCGTTAACACGACTTCACAGTGCTATTATAATTAAGAAGAAGAGTAAGCGACCGGAAACGTAGCCTTCGCTGTATTGCGTAACAGTGCGCCGCTTCGACCAAAATCGGCAAATACCAGAATTCCAGAATATGCAGACTCCGTAGGAAATCACTAGCTTGAAACATTTGGCCAAGAGTTCACATATAATCATACAATTAAAAGGAAGAATAATTTTCTTATAATGCATTTCTTGTACAAGATGTCTTGATCTCATTTGATTTGTTTATTTCATTTTTAATCTCCCATTTTACAAACTTGTTCAACTGCATCAATTAATTAACACCCTACAAAACAAGAGTACATAATAACTAATAAGAGTGTGACCAGAAGAAGAAAGGACTCACTCTGGACTAACTGC
>JASAND010012763.1:0-49298 GCA_030248195.1 Trissonchulus latispiculum
TCTGAGCATATTCTTGCCTATCATACTTTCACTGTCTTTATTTCTGCGCCGAATCTAAGCTTCCGTGTACCTGTTTTGTTATGTTAGAAGCGCAAATTGTGTCACTGTAAATCAGCGACTTTGACCAGAACTGATCTGAGTAAATAGACTCAAATTCGCCCAAAATACGCTTTATGAAACAGGTAACAGTGGCAAAGTCAAACTTGAGCTTGGAGTTTAACGAGGCTAAAGGAGTCTATGTTAGTTCTGCCACTGTTCTCTACCATATACTCTCTCCCAAAAAACCGCTGCAGCCACCATTTTTAGCTACGGTGGCAGCCATTTTCTTAAATAGTTTAGTGAGCAGGTCTCAACTATTTCTTTCAGTATTCACCAAAGCTATAGTGCGTTAATACTCTAACGTTCTGACAAAGCGTGACACCGAGAGTGCATAATTGCATTATATAAAAAGAACAGTAAGCCATTGGAGGGGTTATCTTCACTGCATTGCGTAACGACGTTCCGACCACAATACGCGAACGTCCCCCCGTTTGGTGGAGGAATCAACAAATATGCCCCCTCATTGTTTGGTTTTAGAGGGGGCGGGTGGGGAGCAAAAGAGGGTTTTTAGAAAAAAGAAAGACATTTTTTTTAGGTTAAAGTTTGGGAGAAAACTGCTATATTCAAACGACAAATTACTAAGAACGTTTTCCTATCAAATTGTGCCTAATTGTGTTTTGTATAATCTGGTCAAATCGTTCTTGAAAATGGTTGCGCCTATTAAAAGTTATTAATTTAATAATGATTAATGTTGTACTAACCTAGTATGTATACCGTACACGTCACTTTCCTTGTATGGGCAGCAAAATTTGTGTACATTTTATGAGTTTAAAGCAGGATTTTTAATGCTGATACACTCTTAGAAATGTTCCTGTAGAAACTACAGGAATCACTTTTGTAGATGATAAGTACAAAAGCTTTTGTAGAAAATACAGGTTGAGTCTTGTAATTTCTACAGGTCATCGTTGGTAGTGTTTACCGGACATACTTTGGTAGAATTGATTACAAGTTAGACCAGTATTCAGTACAAATGAAACCGGTAGTTTTCCCTGGTTTACAGGTTCGCTCACAGGAAAGTACTCGATACGCTGATAACGCAAAATTTGTATATAAGGGCGACAGTGGTAATAATTTTTGAATACTTAAATTTTTTTAATTTTTTTCAAATTTTCAGTCTGCCGACACCAGTGGGTGATTTTTTTTTTGTAACGGCCGCTACCTGCCTAAAATATTTTGGGAGCGGCCGCCCCCACACCTGCCCCCCCCCTTCTGAAATAACAGGTCGCTCCAGTAAAATTTACAGGTTTTGTCTTGTAAAAAATACAGGTTTGGTATCTGATATAGGATTGTAAAAAAGTCGAACAGAACTACATGTTTCTTTTGTATTTTCTACAGGAAATTCCTGTAATAAAAACTACAGGTTTCCTTAGTATTTTCTACAGGAAACTCCTGTAATTTTTACTATTCCAGAGACCGGTAAAAAATACAAAAGTTACTTTTGTGGAAAATACAGGTAGCTCCGCTAGTGACTGACCGCACAGGAGCACTTTTGTAGAGAACTACAAGAATTCCTGTAATTTCTACAGGAGTCTTTTTAAGAGTGTAACTCCAAGAAAATGCTTCCGATTAATGTAAGTCTTTTCCTACATGTTTTGAACGCACTGAAAACAACGATTCTAACTGAAAATCAAGCAATGTCAAAAATTTTTATTTCTTAACGTTTTTACTGCAATCGAAAGAGGACAGTCAAATAACTCTAAATCCAAAAGATCAAGCTTCTAGCTTCTATTTTAAGTCCGAAGGAAGTACTTTAAAATTTTATTACTCCTATGTTTTGCATGTGAAATCCAGTGTCCATACAACGCAAGTTGTGTCCATACAGCGAAAAATATTGTCCGTTCATGGCAAGTGCAGACCGATATTTATTGTCCATTCAAAGCTAGTTTGCCCTAACTTTCATTCATAGACATAGACCAATTAAGTTTCAATTAGATAGTTACCAGCCACCTAATGTTTTTCTGCAGACGAGAGCACAAGATATCATTATCTCAGTACCCGACATTTTTTGACCACACCTATACTCCACGTCTGTGCCAAAAATTATACCAATTGAACAAAGTCGGAGCAAACCTTTAAGCCCCCTTAACTGCTCACTCTCAAATCTTTGGTAATACGAGTCTGTGTTCTGCCGTAATGCTTGCTGTAGAGCTGGCGCCTAGAGTTGTTGACCGGCCGAGGAAAATCCGGCCAGCCGGCCGAGTGGCCGGCCGGCCCACTATACGGCCAATCCGGCCGGTCGGCTGGCCGGACCGGCGGCTGGCCGGTTCCGGCCGTCTGGCCAGTCGGCCGCCGGCCATCACCCGGCCGGCCGGGTCAGAAGCAGCCGGTCGGCCGACCGGTCGGTCTTCAGAAAAAGGAATACTTGATTTTGTCTATTATATATAACCAGGAGAACTATATGCTTCCTTTAATGCTAAAAATTTTGCAAAATACAGGAAAAATAGGGCAAAAATGGGACCGACCGGCCTTTTTTGACCGGCCGGTCGGCCGGCCTGTTTGACCCGGACGGCCGGCCGGTTTGCATCACCCGGCCGGGTTCAACAACATAAAAAAACCGGCCGGGCAACAACAATACTGGCGCCTCTTTCGCAGAAGTAGACAACATTCGAGCGGTCACTCCTGGCTTTAGGCTTTGAATCCGGGGATAAGCACTGGTACCCTATTCATGTTTGTAGGTTGGAGTTCGCTCAGGGGTAACTTTACTCTTTTTCCTAAAGTGTTTCCACAGGGTAAAGGCTTTGTTCTTTATATTATTAATCTCTATTGCAGATTCTAAATACAATCTTGAGCAATGGCCGGTGAAAAGATTGCGCTGGTAGACGCATCCAGCACCGCAGGAAGTGACTATGGAACATTGGCTGCTGGGTAGGTCGCAATTTAAGTACGGGTAACTTAAAGTTGTCATGTTTATTGGATCTTTCAGACCCAATCATGCGCTTGATTAAACGGTGCTTGGACGAGTAAAGTTTGACTGTACTGACGGTGCGCCAGGGAAGTGGAAGCATCCGCGTCGTGGGAGTCTGAGTTACACTGGAGTTGCAAGACTCCAGTCCTTTAATCATACTACCGAGCTTGTGGGCCCAATATGCCATTTATTCCGGCTGCCCCCATCTTGGCACTATTCCGGGCTTCGCCTTTTGACCACATTGCTAAGAAGTGCGTTGCCTAAGGACTTTGAGGTTGAGACTCCCCATATGGATTAGTTCGTCGGCCGCCACAGAAAAAGGACAAGTGCTAGCCACTTTTCCACAACTAACCTAAAGTTAGCCACAAGAATTTCAGCCTGAGTTACCAGAAACATTGGGCGTTTGTTAAACGTTTGTGAAAAGAGTAGATAATGCAGCAATGGCCTTGAACCAAAAAAACTACCGGGTTAGTTTCTGTTTCAGCAAACATGGGAGCTGTTTTTGACCAGTTTAGGAACCACAGTCGAATTATCAAACATTTTGGTCAGGATTAGCTGCGATGCTTCGGTTAATTACTGCAAAGGTACAGGTGAAACGACATCATGGTGATGGTATTTACGTGGAATTACTCAACAACAATAACAGTTCACATATTATATGCTACATGCAAAATACGTAAGAATAATTAGATTTGGAAGTGTTTAAAGCAACTCCTAAAGTTAACCCGACACCCTCTCATGAAGGTGTGTTTTGTCAGTCTCTGTTTTCATTTCATTTTCACATGGCTTCGGAACTGTCTCAAAATAGCGAGTATGAAAATTCGTATTATCTCTCCGCTACGCTACGAGATCATTATCATTATGTGAGGGATGCCATTCAAAACCTAAATATTTTTGTTGTAAGCAAAGTCTGTCGGCAAGTACCCCCTTGTGAATCTGTCAAGGTTATTTTAAATAAATTGTCCCCTGGGGTTTCGCGTTTTAAATTCTTGTTCTCACTATCTGTCGTCCCTGGGGGCTCCACCCTTTTAATTTTTTTATGTCCCTTGGGGGTTTTTCAAGGTCATGTTCCTGACTTAGTCGTTTATGTCCGTCCCTCTGCGTTCTTCCCCCAGGGCCTTGGACCCGGCGTCGGCCCGTTACCGGACTCCTACCTACCTAACTAACTTACTTCCTACCTACCTACCAAAGATACCTACTTCCTGCGTACCTAACCACTTACATACCTATACTCACCTACGTACCTACCTAACCTAATTCTATCCTAACTAAAGTCCGGTCCATCACTAACTAATGTTTTTGTGGTTTTATATTTTTTCTAGTGCATAGTATATCCTGTCAATCTATATACAAAGAAACAAATACTGGTAACCCCAAATAAACCCATTTTGTGGTAGGTCTCTGCAGCCGGGCCCACTCCAGTACATCCATCCTATCAATCTCTAGATCAAGTTCATCCAAGTCTACCCTATTTCCAAGAAATTTATGTTCTTCTATGTAGTGGTTGTTATTTGAAGGATAATAGAATGCCAACTCATGGTCCAAAACATTTGCAGAATGAAACCAAACGAGAAATTAATTTTGACAGAGTAGAATTGAGCATTGAAAACTGTGTGGAAGAGCTTCTTGAGGTTAGATTCCCTAGCGTTTTCCAAACGAAAGTTGTACGTTGAATAGATTCCCGGCCCGAGCTTAAATTTTGTCCTAATTTGGTCCCAGTTTCGAATATAAACATTTCTGATCGACTCAGGTAGGGTCTCCAAAAAGTCTGCACGTGGTTTCTGGTCCTCCTTAGGTAAGACCAACCGCGGGCACTTTCTTTGCATAAGTACTTTATCGGAACTTTCATGACACCGAATGTGGTCATCTATCCCTTCTTAGTTTTAAATTTGCTATTACACCGTGTGCAGGGATACTCTTCCTGAGGGCGCTCTAGCACTGGTTGATGACAGAGAGCTGGCGGCTTACAAGTATGCGCAACCCTTGTGTCTTCTCGAGAGTAACTCTTCCCACATTTTTCCCACAAGTGTTTTTCCCACTTCCCACAAGTCGACTTCTCTCCCTCGTGCTTCTCCTTGACATGTCTGTTGAGGGTGTATTTTCTTGTAAAAGGTTTCCCACAAATTTTACAGGTTAAGTCATCCATTTCACTTTTTCCTTATTCCTTGTTTACCTTATTATATTTGCCTTTTACTTTTTAAAAACCGACCACTCACGATGACAGAATAAGTCAAACTGACGTCCAGGAATTCACCCCTTTATATAGATTTTTGAGTTAGCTAATATTTGTTTGCTTTCCACTTACGTTTACCGTTTGCATAAATTGGTACTGTAGTGATTTAATTTTTCTTAACTTTGCATTCAACACGCCGGAAATGGGTCACTCCTACTTCACTCCGAGCATACTGTTCCCTTGTATTTTATAGTCTAACCCTGTCCTTTCATGCCTTGTCTTAAGCTTCAACCTATCGGAATTTTAGTCCCTGAGTCATTCCAAGCCTACTCCGAATTAATAACGAGTATACACTGAGCCCACTCCCCACTAACAAATAATTCCACTTATTCTTCCTGATTCTGTTCGTCAAATTGGTCCACCGTTTTTTCAGGTAGTATCCGTTTATCCGTTTATTCAGTTTAATCCGCGTAGCTGCACTGAGACTAAAAACTAGTTGAATATGCAGGCGGAGGATTAAACAGATTAAAATTAGCCTTAGCAAATCGGCGAGACTACCTCTAATCTAAACATTGAGCAGAGATGTGGATTTTGACTATCGGCTCGGTTCTGCTCGACTCACGAGATTGAAGGAATGTCTGGTGATACCACCACAGTATAAAACCGATAAGCTTATGCTCGAATTGTGAAACTTTATAATGTAGCTTTGAATGGCTGCTTCCTTATTGAAATTAGCTCTACTTAGCTGATATAACTTTGATATAATATTGATACAGCTGAGTGGTCAAATCAGTCAACTCGTGCTCGATCCCCGTTCTGGACACTTTTCTTTAATTTTTTCAATCCTGATTTCAACCTTTCACAAATGTTTTGGTAAACTTTAGAAATTCACGTTTGACCATGAGCTGTGAAAACAGCTTGGTGTTAAATCTGCAAAAACCAGTAATTTAATCAAAATCATGTTTAACATTATTGCATGAGTGCAATTGCTTAGTAGTGCTGTTGGTATGGTATTGTTTCTGGCTAGGTGCAAACTGATTTCTATATATAATGTTGGCAAATTTCAGTTATTATTTGTGTAGGCTTTGTGTTGCGAAGTGGTAGCCATTAAAAAGCAGTTTCCTATCGTAGGAATCGAACATTTTGATTGTCAGCTAACACGTGGGATATAATTTAATGGGATGAAAAATTTTCGACGGGACGGGTTGGGTCCGAGAAATTACATTCGTCAACTTTGGTATTGTGTTCATTCCAGTGTTTAATGTAACAGGACAATAACAGTTTTATTATACAAACATTATTTTATTTGGTTTGGTTAAGATCGAATCTATCCAATAGTTGTAAATTGCAACTGTATATGTATATATGCATTGTATATTGCACGTGCACGTCATTTTGCAGAACAATAATAAATTTTATTGCAGTGTGCTCTTGAGAACCGGAATCGTAAAACAGAACGAAAAAAGATAATTGCTCAAAGACGCGCATCTAAAAGCCAGATAATTTTCAAACATTTGAGTACGTTCTTTGACAGATCTGCGGAACAGCTTCCAACACTGCCTCAAAAATATATAGAGGTTTCGCTGCTTTCAGATTTGCAAACGTACGTGCTTAGAAGGGTGTGATTCTGATTCGGAAAGGAAATGTTAAAAAATAAATGAAAAGCCAAAAAGCCGTCAGAAGTAAGGCGAATATTTCTATCATCGTACTATACAGAAAAATCGAGCTTTCTGAGACGAAGATGATTTTTGGAGGAGTTTAAAATGTTCAAAATTCTTTGTTGTTAGCCAGAGCAGGGCGTCGAGCTGTTTTGCGTTTGCGTATGTATTGGTATCTATTAGTTTAGCAAAGTATGCTGTTTTTGGAAATAAAAAACTATAATGATAGTGATGACAGAGAACTTTTCAGTGGAGTTTTCATCGAAACACATAAAGTACCTACTCTGTCTTACTCTGTCAGTTACAAAACACGATTTCAAAATTTAGCTTTGGTCATATGTCTGTTAGGAACCCCAAGTCATGGATATGCTTAAGTGACAGTGGGTCACCCTAGTGTGGAATATTTCCTTAATTTTGCTCTAAATTATTCAAAAGTGAGTGCTAACTTCACGAAAACTCAAACTAAATTCTCCTTTTGTGTAATGTGCAAGGTCAGACACAGCTAATACGTCTTTTCTTCAAAAATGAGCGTACAATCTTGCAGTCTTAGTTAGGGAATCTTTTGAACTGGCGGTTTTAGTCGCCCGGCGGCGAAGTGTAGTTTTTGTGAGCAGGCGGTTATGACTACATCAGCATCAGTTCAAGGTTGTCCAATTTTGGGTAATTGGGGGCAGCGTAAGTAATCTTTTCTGGGGTTTTGGGACCTTCCCCCTTTTTTTGGTCATGTCTTGGTGATTTGTAGCGTCTGCCAAGTTTCGTATTATTTCATTTCGTTTGGTAATTTCATTTCGTGTGAGTATGTTTATATCCATGAATCTTCCTCTATATTTTGTATTCTTATTTGAAAGAAATAGACTTGTGACATTTAAGCTTTAGGGCTGTTGTTGTCTATTTTGAGCTGGATGCGGTTAAGCGATAGCAGAATCAGTCACACACACACACACACACACACACGCACACACACAACACACACACACACACGCACACACTCACTCACTCACTCACTCACTCACTCACTCACTCGCTCACTCACTCATTCACTCACTCACTCACTCACTCACTCACTCACTCACTCACTCACTCACTCACTCACTCACTCACTCACTCACTCACTCACTCACTCACTCACTCACTCACTCACTCACTCACTCACTCACTCACTCGCTCACTCACTCACTCACTCACTCACTCACTCACTCACTCACTCACACTCACTCACTCACTCACTCACTCACTCACTCACTCACTCACTCGCTCGCTCACTCACTCACTCACTCACTCACTCACTCACTCACTCACTCACTCACTCACTCACTCACCCACTCACTCACTCACTCACTCACTCACTCACTCACTCACTCACCCACCCACTCACTCACTCACTCACTCACTCACTCACTCACTCACTCACTCACTCTCTCACTCACTCACTCACTCACTCACTCACTCACTCACTCACTCACACTCACTCACTCACTCACTCACTCACTCACTCACTCACTCAAAGTTTACTGCACATCACAGACAATTATATCACCAAGACGCAAAGTCTTATCTGTTCTACATAATATTTAGTGCCTTCACGTATTTTCAACTTTTAAAACTTCACTCTTCTCTTCTCCCACTGTCATCCAACTCCCACAATTCTTTCCAGTATCCACCCTTGCGAAACGAGCCCATGACACACTCCGCGTTCCCCCGCATAATTGCCACGGAGATAGCTTGACGCAGAAAGGACTCCGCCCTTGGCTCTTTGGATGCCGTTCGCAACCGCTTATCCAACTTGCTTAACATCTCTTCAGATCCAACCGCAAGGGGGCCGTGCGTTTCGCACACCAATGGGACCACCAAAAACCTATCAGCCAAGCAGGCATACTTCGCAACCTTGCTGGAAAAGGCTCCCTCGGCCAGAGAACCCGCCGTCACCGCAGACTTGGCAATACTCGAGTCAGCAAGGGTGTGCCGACAGGAGACGTCCCATACCAAACTTCGCCCCCGCTCCCATGGAATTAGCGTCAGCCCATCAGGCCGCTTCCCATCCTGCCGACTCAGACCCGAAGGTTCCAGGCTGTTTGGGATGTTAGCAGATTCGAAGGCCCGGCCCAGAATTGCATTGATGTTGTTGTGCCTGTTTATGCGCCCGGAGACCCTACCACAAGACAGTGCGTGTATGCCGCCAGAATCCGCCCAATCCCCACAAACGCATTTGTGCTCCTGCGATACCCGTAAGCCGAAACGCCGAAACGAAAGCCGATACCGCAAGCCAAACTACTACAGGAAGCCAAAAGCCGAGCCCTGTCTAATGGATTCGCGATGGTGTCAACCCTGAGCTTTTCCAAATGAGCATCCTGGGCGATCCTATCCCACGCCTTCTGCACTCCCATTTGCTCCTCTACCGGTTCCGTTGCTTGACGGTGATGCCAGATCCGCAAAGCCGTGTCCCTCGCATCGCGGTTGTCATCGGGGAAGATCGCGGCAGAAAGTGTCTCCGTGGCGCACAATGAAGAAAGGAAAGCCGGGAGAGCAACATCCTGCACTGAACGGACCCCAAGACCACCACGGCTGACCGGCAGCGTTACCCACGCCCATTTGTCGAGTGGAATGCTGCAGTTCAGTAGGAGCTGGAGGGCATCGCGCAGCTTCTCGTCAAACTTTGCCAGCAGCAGACTATCTGCAAAGCTGGACGTCCGGAGTATATACATCAATCGTGGTAGGGCCATGCTATGACGCAGGAGAAATAGAGCATCATGGGCAAACAACTGACTCATACCATCACAGAGAGATTTAAACTTGGACAGCTTGCGGGAGAGTATGGCGTCACTGGACTCTGCGCTCAGCCCCGCCCCAAGTAGCTCTGCCGATGTCATTGACGTAACGCGAATGCCCGGTGTTGAATTTCTCCAGCCACTCATCCTGTAAGCCTTTGTCGTCAAAGAGAAAGACAAGCTCACACTTTGCCCCATTTAGAAGCAGCCCCAACTTGCGACCCCCTTCGCAAATCAACTGCAAATCCCGCAGCACCACCGCCGGGTCCCCGCCAACCGCTCCATCATCCATGTACCAAGAGTTGATCTCCGAGTTCAAACGATCAACTATGGGGTGGAGTCCAAGGCAGAAGCAAAATGGGCCCAAGGGATCCCCCTGCTGTACGCCAACCTGAGAACGGAGGACTTCCTTTCCCCAGAACAGGCACGACGGTTGCATATAGCTGCTATAAAGGAAAGGGTAGGCCTGGGGGAAATGGCTGTGCACCTGCTCCAACATATGCGTCCTGTCCAGGCTGTTGAAAGCGTTGGCGAAGTCAATTTTCAGGACAAGTTTGGTTTGTCCAGCGTTGACCGTAATGTAGCGTCTCATTGCATGGACAGCGGCCTCAGCCCCCCTTGAAACACCGAATCCCATCTGTTTCGGGCAGAACAAGTTCCTCGAGCCAACTACCACCTGCTTGTTCACCAGCTTACCAGCCAGACGCCTTAGGGTTAACCCCACAGCAATTGGGCGCACGCCCCCACCCTTCTTGTTGAGTGCAACTAAGCGGGCACCGAAAAAGACAGGCCTCAGAAGAGAGGGCACTCCACCCTCAACGATAATCCCCATTAGGCCAGCTAGAGCTCCCGTCAGTGCTGCGCCAGTGGTCCCTAGTGCCTTTCCGCAGAGATCTTTCAAGTGTTGGGGCCGAAGACCGTCCCATCCGCCTGCCGATGCTGCCGGAAAGGTGGAAAGCGCAGCCTCCACATCGGCAGGTTCGAGACCTTCAACAAACGGCGTGCTCGATTCAGATGGCTCCGGGACGCGAGGTGGTCTTGCAGAGGGATGCTTTTGCCTGAGCGCCTCAAGCGTTGACTCGTTCACGGGTGCTAAACTATCAGAGCCAACTACCGACCGATAACTGTCACCCTCTGATAACTGCGAAGCCACTCTCTCGGCCAACACGTCGCGTGGTGAGATTTCCATATAACCGCGCTGACGACTACTGGACGCTGGTTTCCGTGATACCGGCGGATTCTTTGGAAGTCCTTCTTGCGACCGAAAGACATCAGCCCTGTCCTTTAAGTATGCCCCCAAATTGGGGACTCGCCGACCAAACGCTGGCTTGCGAAGGCAAAATGGAGCAAAAGCCAGCAGCCGCGCCCAATCTAAGTCCGATCCTCCCCGAACGACCGCCGAAATCAAGTCGCACAGCAGGGCAGACAGAGCAGGACGCGCCTGTCTCGGGATCCTTCGGACAATCCCACCTGTTGGAAGCGACTTCACGAACTCAACCCATTGGGCATGCGACCACCGGGCTGTTGCATTGACGGCCGACGACTCCACTCGTGATATCACAGCTTCGGCCACTGCTGGGTCATGCCCTCGAGACGCACTGGAATTCGGGACCACAATTTCGGCACCCCGTTCCCGATATAAGCGGTGGAAAGAAGCTCTGAAGCTGTTGCATTGTGCATCCGAAAGTGAGGCACAAGAAGCGCCGCCGACAATGAACTTTGCATTCAGTATAACACGCACACCGCAGCTATGGCTGTCGCTCTGTCGATCGCACACAGCCTCTTCGTACTGTAGTCGCTCGTACTCCTGGTCTCCAGTCGCGTTGCTCAGAGAATGGGCGAAGTACCGCGCGAACTCTGCTGATGTTCGGCTGTGCCCCTGGGATGGGAGACTATCAAAGTGACGGAAAAGGCGAGCTGGCCTATCTGCTACGAGAAGAGACCAGTGCCCAGAACCATGGTGAATTGGTAGCAGCAACACGTCAGCCTTTGGTATACCCTCCAACACGTGTTTGAGCTCCCCCGCATCCAGCTGACCGTCTGAAGCAGCTGTCAATTGCTGGACTACAGAAACTCTTACCGGATAAACGGAGTTCTGCTTCTTCCTCAAAGCTGCTAAGGCAACCGAAGCGAGGCCAAAATCGATCGCCGCGTCATCCAGATCTTCGCCTGCCGTCACAAACGACAAAGATGAAGGCTCCAACCGGGATGCTCTAAGCCGTTCCGCGAGCAGATCAACTAACCCAGTCTGACCATTGGCCGGATTCTTGTGCTGGGAGGCATGCTGTTTCGCCTGTTTGTAGTCCGCGAAAACAGACTCACAATGGCGGCAAGAAAAGGCAACAGTGCAATTGATCTTCCAACACTTGGTGGTTGAGATTTGCCTTTTAAGCAGACGGTGCTGACTGCCACTGCAGCTAAAATCACAGCGAGCGCAGTGCAAACTGTCCGGGAGGGGCAAGGGGACGCTCAAGACGAGCCCGCTGGACCCATGCAAAGAATGTAGCAGAGGATTGAGCTTTCCTCCAACAGACTCTTTGGCCACCAGTGTTTGTAACGGCAAATCAGCAGCAGTAATGGAATTGTCAGTGTCTGCGATGTAGCCAAAATCCGAAATGGAACAGCCTGAGATGTTGTTGAAGTTGTTGGAAATTGCAGAAGAATCAGAGCAACTCTTACTTCGCCGCCTAGTCGTGGCGGATCGCATCTCTCTCTCTCTCTCTCACTCATTCACTCACTCACTCGCTCACTCACTCACTCACTCACTCACTCACTCACTCACTCACTCACTCACTCACTCACTCACTCACTCACTCACTCACTCTCTCACTCACTCACTCACTCACTCACTCACTCACTCACTCACTCACTCACCCACCAACTCACTCACTCACTCACTCACTCACTCACTCACTCACTCACTCACTCACTCACTCGCTCACTCACTCGCTCACTCACTCACTCACTCACTCACTCACTCACTCACTCACTCACACTCACTCACTCACTCACTCACTCACTCACTCACTCACTCACTCTCTCACAAGCAGAGTGGTTGTGGCGTAAAAATCCGAAACGCGCGTGCGTGCGTCTGTGTGACGAAATGATACCTAATCAGGGTTTGCTATGGTCAAAGGGGGATCTGTTTGGCTACCCCCCCCCCTCAACCGAACCGGGGTTGCTTTGTCAATCTTGTCGACGCACCCCCAAACTGGGGAACATTCGCGTATTGTGGTCGATGCACCGTTTCGCAATGCCAAAAAGAGGAGCCCTGTAGTGACTCACTCTTCTTCTAATATATGAATTATGAACTCTCGCTATGGTTCTCCCCTGTTTTGTATCACGTGGTGTAAGCTAGCATCAAACTGGCATCATAATCTGCAGTTAATGCCTAGCATGAGTCATTGGTTAAAAAGTTCTCGCAACAGGACGAGTTGCAGTTTTAGCTAGTGTTGTTTCAGTAGCCGATTTTAGTTACAGTTTCAGTCGGTGGTCAGAAATAAATTCAGTTTCAGTTTCAGTTGGCGGAACAAAGTTATTTCAGTTTCAGTCGGCAACGTAAAATAATTTCAGTTTCAGTTTCAGTTTCAGTAGCAGTTTCAGTTTCTGTTTCAGTTCACTTTAAAAAGAGGGTTTCCATCCTTCTGAGTTGACATAACGCACAATTTGATGTTTCTTCAGTCTCCCCTGCAGCAGTACTAACAGAATCGAAGCTCAAAGCCCTGAAAGTGTCAAGTTTTAAGAAAGCAATATTGTCTGCAAAAGGATTATGTTGCTAGAGGAACATTTTCATGAATTGTAGGCCTTCTGCGCAGCGGAAAACTTTTCTTGGGAGCACTTGCGTTAACTATTTGAGATCAGTATAAAATCAAATAAAATAAATATGGTCACAAATCCGTGACAAAGACAAATCAAAAGTGGGCTGACAGATCGGTTGACAAATACAAATACATGTTTCTGTACTTTGACTGCTTGCCAGAATTCAGAATATCATAGTGTTCTAGGGAAAACCTTAGCTTTGTTTTCGCTCACAGTTCACCGTCAACTAGAAAGAGAAGCAAAACTTGCGTAATCTGTAAGTCTAAGAACAGCAGAACAGACCATTGCATAATTTCCGGTTTCAATAATTAAGAATTAGAATGACTGCTTTCAGCACATATGCGTAATTTACATGAGCAAAAAGTTTCCTGTGCAACGTCGACACACAAATCATGGGTTTCCTATTTTAATGCACTAGTGCGATTTATGCAAAAACGTATGTTCAATGCGGTACCTGAGTGCAAAATGACGGACCGAGCAAATTTAAACAACCTGCTGCTCTGAGGCGCAGCAGGAAAAACAAACTAGTTCCAGTCCGGGTTTCAGGTTTTTACCCATATTACCAGACGATTACCATCACGGGCCAGACTTAGGGATCCTCCAGGCTAAAATTGCGAGCGCTGAATGGTTAGTGCTATGAGCGAGTGTGGACCATGATCTAGGGTATACTCGATTGCAGATCCAAAGTCCATAAATTATCTTCTGAAATCTGAAGCTAGTGGTTATACTGTAACTGAACCGTCACTGAAACGGCACAATGAAACGATGTGACGAAACGGGGTATTTCTTTCGTTTCCTTCATTACATAAGATAATTTAATTATTTTTAGGGACCGGCTTCCATCAAAAGCCGAGAAAACAACATCATTGTCAAGAAAAAGATGGATATCTTTGTCAGTAACCTATTTCGGAAGTTTTGCCATGTATTGTCAGTCATCTATTTACTGGTACTCAGTATGGCCATACCTTTTAGAGGTTATTGCTTTAATTTTCAAAAAATTGTACGGTTTCGCTTCAGAGAGCAAATGAAGCATTAGGCAGACTAATTTTCATATTACCTTAGAATAAACTATACGTAGAGCACGGTTCCCCAAAAGATCCGACCCTATGTTTAGGTATGCTTGCATTTTAGTTTCATTTGGTAGGCTGAGAATAGTTGCAGTGTTCCAGTTTTTATTTTTAGATTCAAATATTGAAGCCTAAACTCCCACACAGTTCGCTCATCGACATTTACGAAGTTTTAATAAATGAACAAGTCATTTGATTGTCTATGTGTAACATCTGCACGCAACAGCCTAATACTATAAATCATATCAGATTATTTTCCTCATAACTTAAAGTTTCATAAATTAACTAAGTAAATTGGTTAGCTAATGTCAAGAGTTTATTACTCATCTAGACATAAAAAGGGTAACCCCTGGTTTTCTCCTCTTGTATTTGTCGTGGTTTGATAGACAAGTTTGTAAGGGAAGCAGGTATAGGAAAGATTTGATAAGCCTGATATGGAAGTTCAACTGATGGCCCTGTGGTGTAAACGGTTGGCATGTCTGACTCCGGAGCAGAAGGGCCGTGGTTCGAAACACGGTAGGGCCATTTTTTACTTTCAAGTTCTAATGGTGAGTGAACAGCTGTACCTCCCTCTTCTCTTCTGTCACGTAGGTCCTGGTCCGAGGGTATAAAGGATACCTGACGTCTCCCGTCTTGGGCTTGTCCTCGGTTTCTTCTTGGTCCGCCATCCCTGGTAGAATCGCTATAAGTTGGTTACATGACATTTGACCAATCAAATTGCTTACATGTACTTCTAGCCTGTTAGAGACTAACTCTGCTTAATTCTACAGTCTAACCGGTTAGTAGCAACAGGTGGACAGAGGGGGGGGGGGAGGGGAGGGAATTCCCCCCTCTGCGATGTCGCCCACAAGAGGTCCGAAAACGCGGGCTCCCACAAAGGGAAACAAACTTGTGCTGCAATGGGTAGGAACATTGCCCCAAAAATAGGGTTTACGGTTAAAATTTCAAAACAATTTCCGGCTTTGCCGGAATTTGTAACTTAAAAATCACTGTTTTGGCTAGAAAAACGTCGTGTAGAAACCTTGGTTTTTGCTAAACATTCTGTTTTTCGTAAAAAACGACAAAAATGGCTAAAAATCGCTTTCAAAAGTACACTTAGGAAAAATCGCTTCCATAAGGGGTGCCCAAATATGCTTCCACAAGGGTCATTGAAACTCGAACTCCCGTTCAGGTATGGTAGTAGCCAAATTTAACAAATTTCTGTCTAACCAACTGTTTTGGTTAACAGGTTAGTTATAACTAAATGCAGTACTAATTTAACTGAATTTGCGTGTCTGAAAACGATTTGATAGAGCAATTAGACTCTTGTTATCGTGAAAAATTCAATCGTATCGTTCATCAAAATGCTTGCAAAGACGTTTTTAGACACTCGCAATTACAGTTTAACCAGTTTTCGGTTGGTTAGATGGCCGTCTCACCAAAACCAGTTGGTTAGATTCTAAAGTTTGTCTCTGTATCTGTAGCTGGTTGGATTCTAGAATCACGCTGACTTTACAATCTAACCAGTGTGTTGTCCATCTAACCAACTGGTTCATCTGACCACGACATATTCATTAAAGAGCGGTGATCTGACAAGATTACGTTCCCATATTTGGTGGGGGGGGGGGGTGGTGATGAACAAAACATAGCCTTCCCCGTTGAGTGGGGGACGCTAGCTTCCAATCAATCAGATTGTGCAATATGAGCGTTTCCCCTAACTGGGACTTGATCTCTTTTAATGCCCCACCAACACAGAATTAGGAGCATCGTCACACAGTTAAAACAAGAATATAAGCATAGTAGGTTAAACCCTCTTTATATATTACAACTGTGTTGACTCTTGCTAGTGTGGTAGTCAAAGTTAAAAATTAAGTGAAAAAATACAAAGTTATATATTCAACTATTTCATTAATGTCTTCATTTAGCTTGATCCGACAGTGCCTGCCTCGTTCATGGGACTTATAGTTGGAGCATTCACTTTGTCTCAAGCGATCAGTTCCCCACTGTTAGGATACTGGAGTAACAAATCCAAGAAAACAAAACCTCCTGTCTTGGCTGGATATGTCTTTAACATACTTGGAAATCTGTGGATGGCTTACGCAGAGGCATTTCCTGTACCAACTCGACGGTGGATTCTGTTGGCAGCTAGACTTGTTTCTGGAGCGGGATCAGGTGAAAATGCAGTGGTTTGATGCCAAGATTGTGGAATGGCTTGGATGGATGAAAGTACGGATGATTGATTGATTGATTGATTGATTGATTGATTGATTGATTGTGTGGATGAATGACTGATTCATTGATTGATTGATTGGTTGGATGATTGATTGATTGATTGATTGGATTGGGTGGATGATTGATTAATGGATTGGATGATTGATTGATTGATTGATATACTGATTAATTGATTGATTGATTGATTGATTCACTGATTGATTGATTGATTGGGTGGGTGGGTGATTGATTAGTTAGGTGGATTATTGATTGATTGATCGATCGATTGATTGATTATTTGATTGACTGATTGATTGACTGATTGACTGATTGATGGACTGATTGGATGATTGATTGATTGATTGATATACTGATTAATTGATTGATTGTATGATTCACTGATTGATTGGTTGATTGATTGATTGATTGGGTGGGTGATTGATTAGTTGGGTGGATGATTGATTGATCGATCGATCGAATGATTGATTAATTGATTGACTGATTGATTGACTGATTGATGGACTGATTGACTGATTGATGGACTGATTGATTGATTGATTGATTGATTGATTGATTGATTGATTGATTGATTGATTGGGTGTATGATTGATTGAGCTTTATATTTTAGGTAACATTGGCGTAATTCAAGCGTACTCAGCGCAAACGAGTACACTAGAAGAGAGAAACGCGGCTATGTCAATCTTAACGTCGATTATCTGTTTAAGCTATATGATTGGTCCAGGTACAGTAATTTCACTTCAACTACTACTGCTTTTTAAACCCTTTAACTACGTTTATCTATAAAATGGCAACCAATCAGGATGAACAATGACTTGGGCTTCTTCGGCAGAGCTACGTTGAAATGCTATTTACCGTTCAGTTTTGGGCGTACACGCATTCTCGGGCCCTGCAATCTTTTAATGATATTTTGGCGATAATTTAGTCTTATCTCCACAATAGGAAGTAACCCTATAGGACTAGGCATTAAGGCGAGGTAATATGGCAATATGGGCTATATGGCTTGGTAGTCGGAATAGGGGCACGATAGTAGGGGCTACGGACAAGTGTAAGAATGAATATGGCCCGCCCTCTTTACTTTGTCATTAGGTTAGCTAAAGAGCTCTCCGGGCCTGATAAAGAGCGTTTGAGTAGCAAGCCAATTAAGTTTTCTTAATTAATTAAAATAAAAATATTAATTAATTTTTAGCCATATATAAGATTCAGTAAGAAAAGCGTCAATTGAGCACTAATTTAAAGTTTCAGTTTAATCAAATGTTACTTTAGCTTCCTAATTCAAATCAAATTTATAACTTGAATATAAATTTTTAAAGTTTGTGGTCAACGTGCGCGTTTCAGACCAAAGCTTATGTATAATTAACGATCTATATATAATATTTTTGTTTATATTGATTAACTAAAGTTATATGTAAAAGATAAAGCTGTATGTTAGACAACATCGAATTGTTCTCCTCCACCTTGGAAAGCTGTTTAAAATAAAAAAAGTTTACCAAGTGGTGATGCCGAGACCTGCCGTTAAAGTCTTATAAAAGTTTACTAAGTGGGAATGACCTGAAAAAGAGTTGACTAACTGGGGACAGCTCTACTTATAGGAATAGGATTGACTGGATGGAGGAATTGAATAACTGAAGAGTAATTATAACTGCATTGCCGAAGTGTTGTAAATGCTATATTTTAATTAATTCTGTAAACAATATCACTTAACATTAGCTAATGGCTTGACTAGTTGAAAGGTCAACAGCGACTGTATTTTAGGTATTCAAGCTGCATTTGTATTCCTGGGCCCTGAAGGTTTTTCTACCAAAGGGTTTTATTTCAACATGTACACCGCTCCTGCCTATTTATGCATATGCTTAGCTTTAATATCATTTGCACTCACTTTGTGTCTTTGGAAGGAATATAACATTTCTGTTAAGGAAACTGTCGACGGTGAGTTGTTCGGTGCTTAACGCGTTGTTCGTGTTTTTAGTTGGGTTTTGAAGCATAATGTTAATGTTGCAGCAATGCTATACAGTTAGAACTGCAGGTCATATAGGTGTGTAGTCAAATGGTCACAAAACTGTAGCAGTTTACTGATTGTGACTATTGGGTCTGTCATGTTAAACTCCACAGCGAGTGCAGAAGGTTTCCGGAAAGGTGACGATTAGTCTAGGAATAATTCCAGACAAGTTGACAACCTTCGAGACATTATTTTAACTTTGGAGACACTTACAAAATATTTCTAGAAACATTACCCAACTGTAGAAAAATTTCAAACTTTTTAACAAGTTTTATACACCTTTTAACACTCATTTTTACACATCTTTAACACTTCTTAACACCACTTTTTGTATCTTTTACACTTTCTAACACCATCCTTCGACATTTTTACACTTTTTAACACTATTTTTTAATTTTTTATGCGTCACCACTAAATATAAATATCTTAGAATTTCTAGAATAGTAAATTCCAGAACGTTGCTTTCTGAGTGCGAAATTTACATTATTAAAACAAAGACTATAGCTGAGACTGTGCTTGGTAACTGTCACTGAAAAAGGATTTTGAATGAAATAGGCACTAAATTCCACACTGGTTGCATTCAGCAAATTCCATTTAGGTGACAAGCCGATTTAGAATTTAGAATCCTCTTCTGAAAATTTAGAATTCTTAAAACGGATTCTTCTAATTTGATCCTAACAGTCAAAAGGTTTTAACAAAACATCTGATTTTTTTCTTAACTATTAATTAAATTTGTTGTATTCCCAGTGGCGTAGGCCGTAGAGAATAGCGTTTAAGAATAAGCAGGAAATAAGTAAAGGTAACGTTTACTTAATGAAAGTAAAATAAACAGTAAAATATTGAATAAAGTAAAGTAAGCGTACAGCAGTAATGGCGTTGTCAACATGAACAAGAAAACAGTAACGAAACACAACGAAGAAGAACAAGTGTAAAATTCACTCGTTTATACAGTAATAGCAGAATGTTCTAGAAGCTTCGAGAAAGTTCTTCAAAAGTACAGAAAAGTCTAGAGTTATAAAGAATGTTCTCAAAGTTTCTTCAGCCATCTCGAACTTTCTGCAGGATTCTTCGAGGTACTCGACAAAATTAAATTTAATTTAATTTTACCTTAACTATAATAGCTCGTTATTTGAGCCTCAAAGCATGTCAAAGCCAAGATTTTACTGTTTCAGAAATTTAAGGTTCCTGAAATACTACACATTTTCTGGAATATTTTTCTAATCCATTCCAAAAACCTATACTTCTCAATTTGACTTTGCTCCTGATTTCCTGAAGTGAAGGATTACTCCTAGGACTAGTTTAGCTGACTTAGGAAAATTTGAGTTTCAGAGGAATCTCACTTAGTTGGGAATTTCTAGACTGAAATGAGTAAACTAAAATTGCCAGGTTAGTCCGCTGAAGTCTCTTTCTGAAGCCAGATTTCTGAAGAAACTGAAATGACTCTTATGTATTATGTACTCTTGATAAGACTTATTAGTATGATGGCATCAAATCAGCAAACTTCCTTGTCTTTACATACATACACCCAACATTGCTGGGTGAGATTGCGTGGATTGGCTCTCTCGCACCGATAAGCCCCTCATTCTTCGTCGGAAAGAAATAGAATGAATATCACCATCCGAGGTACTATAGCAAGCTTATCAAAAAATCACCCCCACCCTGACTCACAGAAAGTTGCAGAAACCAATCATTTTGCATGGTAATAGCCGCACATCTCGACATTGCAGCCTATGAGTTTGAGCACCATGCGTTCCGGACAGACCTTTAAGTGAGGGTACCTAAAAGTGGCCTCAAAAGAACGTTCAAGGACCAAGTTCGAATTTCGGCTGCTATTTACTAAGGGAGACCCTAGGCCACCCATATTGTACATATGACATGCACTGACTGTGCGCTATCAATACATATATAGGAGCTGCCAGTCGTACCTCTGAGCTATTAAGGGGTGGGTAATTTTTTGTTAATGTTAACAAATCAAACATCACTTATATTTTGTTACTGAAGCCAGAACAGCAGCTAGAGCAATTAGAGCAAAACTAACGCCAAATTCGAGTTCAACGACTTCGAAAAGTTGTTTGACGACGTTGTTTTTGAGGTAGCCTGACTGTCAGGGGACGTCGACCCATATCTAGCAAAATATTTTTATAAATATCAAAAATCAAGAATTTGACAAATTTTGCTAGTTACAGAAAATATTTCAAAACAAAAATCAAAAATTTCTCCACCCACTTCGAGAAAAACTAGGTTCAAATATCAAATATCAAATGTTTGTGCATTTGCAAACCTTAAATTCTTAAAAACAGAAATCAAAAATCAAAACCTTCTCTGATTGGCTCCAGGCTTCAGCCAATCATACAACAGTCATATAGTCAAGTGCTTTGTGCGAATGAAACCTATCAGATTGATGTTGCAGCTCTGCTCTAGCTTTATATATTTCTTGAAAATTTTATTTCACATGTAGGTGTAAATTATATTGGAGAACTAAAGCAAACTGTTAGTTAGTTTAACAGCAATAAGGACCACAATTTAGTTTTATGCCATTTTTTAATAAATAATTTGCTAAAATAATAGATTTTTTCAAGTTATGACAAAATTTTTTTCAAGTTTCGGTTTCTTTAGTTAGCTGCAGTTGCATTAGTCGTGATGCTGTGCCCGATGCCGCACATAAATTCATCTGGATGAGGTATGGTGCTGGTTTTCTCTACGGGTATTTTTGACTGATACGGCTTTAATCCTTTAAGATAAGGTAAGAAAGTATTGGTTTTTGCCATTATGCTTTCAGTAGGAAGTCGAGACACCGGATTGATTGCTATGGCAAGAGGGCACCGAAATGAACATTTTTGCTTTTACAACCTTTGAGCTACATCTCCAGTGGTTAAATAAGTATAAGCAAAAAACTATTTTGAGGGTCAAAAAATAGCCAATTTCGAGGAGCTTTTCAAAATTACTGCCAAATGCCTTCTTGGCCCATTCTACAGTTGTGAGAAATCGACGTTGAAAAATTTTTGGTCTGTTTTAGCCGTTCCGTCAAAAAGCTGTGCTATGTTTTGCTAATTTTGCTTAAAAAACTTTATTAATAAACTGCGGTAAAAGTAGTATAAAAATGACAGTTCTGGAACAGAGGCGCAGGAGGCGCTTGAGGTAGATCCTACGCTACTAGTTTGTGGCGCTTGCGTTACATATCGTTAACTTGTATTTATAAAATAACTGGTTATAACCGGTTTCTATGACTCATCTTAACCTACTTTCCTAACTATAAATACAACACTCAACATAGGTAAGTTTTCAGTCATGACTACTGCATTCATTGCTGTTGCTTGCATTGGTGTTCCGAAACTTGGAGATATTCCCTTGGAGGTTACTGTTCTGATTAAACAATACAAATCCCATCAGCCGGATATACATCATTTGTTTATCCGAGCTCCCTACGATCTGAAGAAACTAACATCAAATCAACAGGAGTCAATCCACTATGTCACCAGGCGATCATGTTTCGACTGGGATTGCAGTCCTCATCTACGAACCTGGGATCAAGCAATGGACCTCATCTCCAATATCTTGAAGGAAGCTAATGTTGACAAGGTTATAACCAAGGGTATTTCCCAGTGGAACCTAATTCGATCTGGGTTGATGGAAAGGGGAAACTTTGTCAGGGTAATTGAGGCTGCTACCTTGGGGGTTCCCAGCTACATGCTATTGAGTGATGACGAAGGCAATGGTTGCTGTCCGGACCACATGCTAAGAGATGGAGCTAAATACTGCTCAGCTCACCGAGCTCATCAACTGCTACACTCAATCCTGAATGAAGAACAAGACTGTGAATAACACTTACTGATGCTTGCTATTGTATACGTATACTATGCTTAGTATTCTTATCTTATTCAATAAATAAGGCAAAGTCTTTGGTGTTACTTTATTGACAATAACAAACTAAACAACATCACAATGACCATAAGATAAACTAGTAATCCCATCATCTAAAATGTAACGCTTATCATCAAAAGCTGACAAGCTAATTTTGTTTGAAGTTAAAGTGAATAGTTGATGCTTATCGCTTCTGATCATATTCATTACATTTCGACGAAGAGATTTGTCAAACAAAGTTTCTACATAATCAGTATGACTAAGATAACGTTTAACAACATACTTTTTAACACCCTTTGCCCTCTTTTTAGCCTCCCCATCACACAAAATACTGTACATTTTAGCCCGCAAACCACAAAACTCAGAAATAGGACTGCCATTCGTCTCATCTTTCATTTTCCCCATTACCTTTTTGTTGGTTGAGGAAAACAAAAAATGATCGGAAGGGTAGTCACTAAAGTCAAACAAATTACAATCAACAGACATATCTTTATATACATCATTACATTCAATGAAATAACATAGACTATCAGTATCAGTAAATAATAATTTACAATTATCCTTATATTTACGTACAATATAATTATAGTGAAAATCATACATGAGCAGCTTTGACAAGTCAAGCACACTAAACCCAACATAGATGGGCTTATTGAGCTCGACCGTCGCTCGACTCATACAGACTGCTACCAAATCCTCATTAAAAGCAGTTGCCCGCTCAAAACGGGGATTTGATACCAATTTGCTGAACCGAGCCTGATCACATACAAGCTCCACATTTATATATTTACGCACATTTTCCATAGTCTTGCCAAAAACAGAATTATTCAACAATTTAAACAAATTCTTTTCAAAGTCATTCTTAGCAGCCTTGCGCATCTCAGTGTTAAAGCTGATATATTTATGCATCCATGCAGATTGTCGAAAAGCAAGGACACGATGCACTCGCTCTAATTTTAGGCCCAACGATAAATAAAGTTTTAGGTTACGAAAATGAATAATATATTTTTGTTTATTGTAAAGGTTGGGCACGAGCTTGTGCACCTTTGAATCAGCAACATTGAGATCCGCTTTTAGTTGCTTACAATATGGTGATAACATATCATCAGAAATTACCAATTTCTCAGGAGCAATCGGGTAACCATTGTGCAATGTATGAAGTTCTTTAGGATACCCCAAATCAACTTCCAAAACGTAGCCCTCCTCCCCGTCCACATCTATTGTGGACCAATCAATTTTATCAATTTCCGATTGTGAAAGCCAATGAAAGTTTGCACAAGGCTGTTTTTGACTCATAGCCCACCCATATAAATTGTTAGCATCAAGATATAAGATATAAGTTGTTGGTAGTGAACTATCATATACATCCAGATAGGGGTTATTCGCTTTGGCATAACGATGAGAAATCATCGCTACACCTCCACGAATACCCTGTTCAAAAAACATGTACTGATCGTTGTCTTTGAGAAGCTCCAGCTTCATGTCAGTCAGTTTCAGACAAGCATCCCATCCAAAACTAGGTAATGTAATGTAATGGATCGGATCCAAGTCATAATGCTGAAGACAAAAAGCTCTAAAGTTCTCAAACACATCAGCCAGCAACAATACATCACTTAATAAATATAAATCATGATATCCACCAAGTGTCTGTACATTAAAGCTTTGCCATACCTTAACGGCATGGTCATAGTCAGAGTCAGAAATGTCTTGTTCTGTTAGACGACTGTAGAATGCATCTTTTGACGGGAGTCCAATTTCATCAAATCGCTGCCAACAGTCCATGTAGTCATATGGATAGACACCTTTTCGAGTCAGCAGGGACATTTTGGTAGGATCAGGGAAGCTTGCAGAAAGTATCTGCAACTGACTTGTCTGGAGATTGGCAACCAGAGTATCCAAGGAGGCCATAAGGAACTGACAACTGTCTATGAACCGAATCCTCCAAGAAACAGACTCCCGACCATATCCACCAATCAGTTTTTCTTCTTCTGACTCATCGTCGCTATCGTCTCCTTCTTTCGAGGGCGTCTTCTTCAAGGAAAAGCTGAGATAGTCTTCCATTCCTTTGGCTACAGCGTTCATTTTCAGTTTTCTGTCTTTTGAGACCTTGCCGATTTCCTGCATGATAAGATGGGCATCATATCGTCGGAGGTTATGGAAAACAACAGTGATATCTCTGTTTAGACGATGTTGTTGGTTACACCTGTTATGAGCTGGTCCTCTGTAGGAACCACACAAATGGCAATGATCTCGTACTCTATCAACACGAAGCTGTTTTCCACAAAGATGACAGCAGAGGGCTTGTTGAAAGCCAGATTCTTCAGTATCAGTCAGATAAAGAGGTGCACAGTTGTTGAGGTTTCCATTATGCTCTTCTGCAATATCAATAATTTCGTCAAGAAATCTGGACACACAATCCTTTCCTCGATAGACAGAGGATTCACCAATGCTCCTTGTTCCTTCATCACAACACTGTTTAATGGAAACCAGACCATAGCCACAAGGCGTATGTCGCTGATAGGCGGTTGTGGATGACTTAGACGGAGTTGGTCGACATGTATCTAGTTTCTCAGTTAGACACTCAAAATCAGCATACACAACTATGGGGCTTCGAAGACGTCGATGATGGTTCTTAAACTGCAAAGTGTTATCTTCTGGCATGACCACCTTGCTTGGTTTGTTAACAAGACATCGTTCCACGTGATCCTTCAGCTTCTGCTCACTGTACTGAGGTAGCAGGCACCGTCGGCAGAAATATTTCTTCGTTTTGTGATTTCTTTGATCACTCAGTAAGCGATCAAGATCCTTGATCCAGGAATAATGTCCATCATAGAGTAGCAAATCGATGTGTTTCTCGTAATTGTTCTTGGATAGATACAGAGGAAGGAGTGATTTGTCTTCTACTCCAAATACATTGATACTGATGGTGTTGAGACGTTCAAATTTGTGGATGTCTTTCAACTTCATTGGCATATCTAGTCCATTGATGACAAGTTCTGATTTAAACGATTCGTATTTCGAGACCCGGCATGGATTATCATCAGGCTGATGTAGTGCTGACAGTATACTCCAGAGAAAGCATAAATTGTCGCTGTTTTGTACGTTGACAACAGCCTTTTTCGTTTGAATCCAACGAGGAAGCGGCTTGTAGGAAGAACCAACAAGAGGGCGATGACGTGCCAGCTGTATATCCATGTGAAGGACCTGATCCACCACCCAATTGGATCCCATCTTTAGAAAACTCTCCAGGTGCTTCTTAATTTCACCCTCCGCCAGGACCACCTCCTCAACCAAGGGGGTTCCCAATTGTACATCTTTTGCTTTGCAGCAAAAGTGTGCCTCCATCACCTCCAGATGATCCGTAGCCCGTCGTAAACGGACCCTCACACATAACCAAAATTTGAGACCTACCAAGTCTTCCCTTTCCCGATTCAAAAGTCCAACCAGTTGTTCGCGAACCTCAGCAAGAAACACCTCCAGATCACCAGCAAAGTCCCTTGGCACCACCCGATAGCCCCGCAACCAACCGTAGAATGCCTCTTGGGTAGGATTAATATCATACCCTGACTGCAGAGGTTCTGGCATCGGCATATCCAGAAGCTCTTCATCTGATTCAGTCAGTTGTTGAATAGGTTCAATCATAGGCATTGGCATCTCCAGCAACTCCTCATCGGATTCAGTTAGAGCTTGAGGATCCAGATGAGGCTTCTTAGAAGTTCCAGCGTCTTCCTGAGTACGTCTTTTTCTCCCACAAATTCTCAAATGCCGCTCTAAATTGTCCTTCCTTGAGAAAGGTTTTCCACACTGACTACAATTCCACTGCTTTCCACCATGAACTGTTCGCTGATGTCGTCTTAAATCAGACTTCTTCCGGAATGATTTGTTACAAATGTCACACTGGTGATCCAACACATCCTGAGCCATAGCGGCTAACTGATTCAAATCGTCAGACATTCTACTAAAATGAACAAGAATAGTTTACTTACCGCCTTTTATAGTTATTCTTAATGACGTCATAGCAATGACGTCATGATTGCAATGATTACGCAATCAATGATTGCAATGATTACGCAATCAATGATTACACAACCAATGATTACGCAATAACTATTTAAGACAATAACTTGACTTTCAGAAATAGCAATGAACAAACTGCTGATTGCAGCATTATTTTCGGTTGTAACACTCCTTGCTACTGTATTCTTGTGTCGATCATCATGTCAGTGTGTAACAAAGTCTTGGATCAACAACACTCTACCCAATGTTAATGAGTCTTGGAATGTAGACCTTGGCTACAGAATGGCCCTCGATAAGAAAACTTATGAAGACGAAGTTGAACTGAGGGTTGTCATAGAAACTGGAGTGAATCCTCATGCTGTGTGCGGTGAGCGCCTCCTAATACTGGAAGATATGTGCATAGACATATTCCGAAGATTAAACTTTAATGGATCTGTGGTTGGACAATGCCAAGTTGGACCGCATGCTAGAAATTTCTATTGGAAATCACCAACCACAACGGACTTAACTCATGTATTATTGCGACTTGACATTGAAAAGGTGTTTGATGATGACTCATCGATTGTTTGCTTCTTTTTTGACCTACTGACCTAATTTTAAACAGATATAAGCAAATAAATTGGAACCTTAATTAGTTTGCATGGATTCTGTCGTGCGTGCTGCGGTTTCGGAGTTATGTCGAGGTTCAAACTCAAGGCTATTGCGGAACAAAATGCGAAACTGGCGCGGGGGAAGAAGAGTGAAAATGGTGATAACGATTCCAGCTCTGAAGATGAAGGTCATAAGCTTAGTTCCTACTGGCCGCCTTCTGCAGCGCCATGGGTTCCACCACCGCAACCACAGAAGAATTTATACGAGTCCTTTGTTGCGGAGATGATGGCAGTCACCAACTCTGAACCAACAGCTCCCTGGGAGCGACTCTATTTACTTGGTTTTGCCAAAGAAGTGGAGCGTTTGGCTAGATATTTCTCAAAAGTCAGCTTTGAATGTCTTGGATGTCTGCTGACGTGTCTTTCACAACAAGACCATACTTGTCTGGATACATATCGAAACTACTTGGATAGTCACTTTCAATATTTGGTTGAAGAAGCTGTCACTATGGAAGATGTGATGAAGAGAACAAACGTGTCTATCGACATGACTGAACCTGAACAGTGGGATGTCTGTTCTGTTGACTTTAACTGTAGAACCATATGGCGTCCTTTGATTTATCTTGCTATTCTTAAAGACTATGTAATGTTCCCTATTGAATGGAGAAAAGCTGTTGACAGTGTGCATATGTAACTGTTGTATGAATAATGTATATAAGCAATTACTGTATGTGTAAATTATTGTAAATAAACATGGATGTGCGTCTCAAGTGTCCTTTTAGTATGTTAGTAGTAGGACCATCTGGTAGTGGCAAGTCTCAGTTTACGTCTAAGTTGTTAGCGAGTAGGTATCTAATGAAGGACTCTCCCACGAGGGTGGTTTGGTGCTACAGTGTATGGCAGCCACTTTACAACAATCTGGACTATGAGTTTAGACAAGGCTTGCCAGATGAGGAGCTATTGAAGGAAGGAAATATGCTTTTAGTCTTAGATGATCTAATGAGCGAGTCACCAGAAGTGTTGGCAAATGTTTTCACAAAGTACAGCCATCACTACAACATCAGTTGCATTGCCTTACTGCAGAACCTGTTTCCAAAGAATTATCGGACTATATCTCTGAACGCAAACTATATAGTTCTGATGAAAAATACTCGTGATCGGGCTCAAATCAGTCACTTGGCGAGACAGGTATTTCCAGGCAAGGGTAAATTTCTGATTGAAGCTTTTGAAGACGCCACTAAAGAGCCCTATTCCTATTTGCTACTGGACTTTAAACCCGAATCACATGACCAGACTCGGGTTATAAGTGGCATTCTTCCTGGAGAAGAGCCCGTAGCCTATATAAGCAAGTAAAAATTTGATTTAAATTTGATGCAATCATTCAGTATGGGTTTATATCGTCTGCGTAAACACTATAAAAAGCTACACTCTGTAGCTGGAACGTCTCCTACTCAACGCAAGTCCCTACTTCATAGCGCCAGCGACGACTTTCACCGGTGTATTTGCGAATGCGCACTGAATGTGCTCAAGGGAAATATTCCTATATCTGCAGATCAAAAGAAACGTCTGAGTCGTCATAAGGAAGTTCTCAGGAAGATTACTAATCCTAGGAGTGGTCTAAAGCATAAGCGAAAGCTTATTGTACAAAGTGGTGGTAACTTTCTGCTTGCTCTCATACCAGCAATTGCAGGAGCGATTGGCTCACTACTAGGAAGATGACAAGCTTCAGGAAAATGAAACTAGTACCATACGATAGCAACTGGAAGCAACCTGTTGCTAACAAGTTGACACAGCTAAGAAATGATATGGACAATATTTTATCTCATGAAGGAAATGATGAAACAGTGAAGAAGTTTCAACAGCTGTTGTCTCAATATAGTCATTACCTTGGTAAGACACCAAAGGTAAATCCTAAACCTGAAGCACTTGTGTCAAAGACGTTTGATGATGTTGACTTTGCTAGTTTCTCTGATGATGAATCGATGATTGATGAACCGACGATTGATGAACAGGAATTGACTGCAGTAACAGATCAACTCGCTCGAAATCCAGACATACTCACGTGGAATGAGACTGGAGAAATACTGTTCCACAATGTGCGAGTGCCAAACACTAACATTGTGAACTTGCTTGAATCTCATCTTACTGGAACAGCAGGAGAACCTGGTCAGCCTATATTTGAAGCTGCCCTTCAAGAGATGCTAGTGGATCAACCATCTCGAAAAAGAGAGGCTGCTCCACAAGATGAAGCTATAAAAAGACAGCGTTTAGGACACGGAACTACCAGTAATCAGAAGGCTATTCATAGACGCTGGCAAAGAAAGCAACTGGCGGCAAAGCAGCACTTTAAGAAACGACGTTTAATTGCAAAGCAGTTGGTCAGACCAAAGTATCTTGGTAAACGGCGGCTGGATCCTGAAGAGTATTTAGCAAAGCGACCTACTATTGAACACCGATTCTACACAATTCATCAACCTAAATGGATCGGTGAGCACCAAGTTGAAGGAAAGCGTGTCAAGTCAAAAGGAGGTCCTTTGATGAAGCGTGCAAAAATTGTCAATTTTGCAAAACGTAAACGAAAGGAGGACTGGCCAGAACGTCTTGAGCCCAAGTCTAAAAGGTTTAGATGGATGCAACTTTGAATCGTCTCTATTACACTCCTGGTCTACCTACAGCATATTCAGGAGTATCTCGTCTGGTCAAAGCAGTTAAAGACAGGAAGAAAGTCAAAGCATGGCTACTTCGTCAAGATCCATATACTCTTCACAAACAGGCAAGAAAGAAGCTAAGTATCGAACCTAGAGTCTATGTTCCTGGAATTGATGCACAGTGGGCGGCTGATTTGTGTGACATGGGTAATATAGCTAAATACAACGATGGATTCCGTTACATGCTGACAGTGATTGATGTGTTTTCCAAGTATGCCTGGGCCAAGCCTGTGAGAACAAAAGGTGGAAAAGATGTTACTGAAGCTTTCCAGAAGATTCTAATTGGAACTATTCGAAGACCTGAAAAGTTGGAAACTGACCGAGGGAAGGAGTTTTACAACCACGATTTCCAACATATGCTCAGTCTTTACGATATTGATCACTTTTCAACATACAGTGTTCATAAAAGTGCTACCATAGAAAGGTTCAACAGAACCCTAAAGAATTTGCTGTATAGATATTTTACAGCAAAGAGCACTTATCGATGGCTGGATGTTTTACCTGATATGCTGCAAACTTACAATTCGCGTCAACATAGAAGTATAAAGATGGCTCCAAAGGACGTGAACGCCTCAAACGAAGCAATAGTATACAACAACTTGTACAAGAAAAGGGTGAAGAGAGAAGAGAGACTGTATGAAGGACAGCTGGTTAGAATGAGCAAAGTGAAGGCACTCTTTGAGAAGGGCTATCTACCAAGCTATACTGAAGAATTGTTTACGATTAGTGAGGTTATACCAGGTCATCCAAATCGCTATGTCCTAAAGGATCTCATGGATGAAACTATAAAAGGAAAATTTGTTGCCCAAGAACTTCAACCAGTCGACAAAGACTCTGACGACATTTGGAAGATTGAAAAGATTTTGCGAACAAGGAAAGGTCCTCAAGGTATTGAATACTTGGTCAAGTGGCAAGGATATCCAGCAAAGTTTAATTCATATGTTAAAGAAGGCGACATTGTCAATCTAGCGTGATGTATCTATTTCTACCATCCAACAGTTCAATGGATCATTTTCCTGATAACACGTTGGCAAACTTTCGAGTGAAATTGGCTAAACCGCTGATCTTACATGGACAACATGAAGTGGCTCTAGTGGAGTTGATTTATCCAAACTCATTCCTAACCTTCCAATCATCAGATGCCACAATATATTTTCATGGTAACAAAGAGGCAGACTACAAGGTCATAGGCAAGATTGTCTTGCGATCTGGTCATTATTCATCAGCTGAAGAACTTGTTGAACAATTGAGTCAATTTGATGAAATGGGTGTACACATTGACTGGGTACCAGAGAAGAAACGTTACCGCGTCAAATATAATAATCCAAAAGATTTTCATCACATATCCCTCAGTCCAGTACTATCCTACATTCTTGGCTTCAATTCTGGATCCAATTATTTCCATTTCTACTCTGAATCAACCTACGCTGACTTTCCTCCTAACTTTGGGAGTGTGCAAAATAGTATGTTTGTTTACTCTGACTTGGTTGACCATCAGAGAGTTGGAGATGCCATGGCACCGTTACTTCGAGTGGTAAATACCTCAACCAATACTCCTGGAATAACTATTTCTGAAAAGTATATAAAGCCCTACTATCTTGACATGGCTAAGTCATCGGTTGATGTCGTTCATATCCAAATCAGAACATCCAGTGGCCTACCATTTCCATTTCTAAGCAGCAGTCCTTTAATCTTGAAACTTCATATTAGACCAAAGCTGCTGGCATCATAATGTATTCTCACGATCAACAGATGATGAATGACTATTATGCAAACCAGGCATCTGGTAATCTTGCATATTTTTCGGGACCATCAATCCAACAAGGACATGGGTTGGGTGGTCTGTTTGGTAGCTTATTCAGAGGCGTGGTACCCTTCTTCACCAAGACCGTTGCTCCTCTATTAAGGTCTGGTGCTAAAGCAATCGGTCAAGAAGCTCTGAAAACTGGAGTCAATGTTGCTCACGACATTGTAAGAGGTGAGGATCCACTGGAGTCATTGGAAACTAGAGGAAAGCAAGCTGGTCTCAGGCTTGGACATAAAGCAGTGAATAAGATTATGGGTAAAAGACCAACACCTCGAAAAGGTATAAAAGGGGCAAAAAGACAACGACATCAAGACATATTCAGTAATGGCCCTGATTCATGAGCGGTCGTGTCCTTGCGTCTCCACACAGTTGGATCTCTTCAAGCTGCCAGGTACTCAGACAAGTCAGGAGAAGAGCAACTATGTACCCTACTATCCTTTGGCAAATACAACTGATGGCGGACCAATAGAGTTTGACATAAAGCCATCTCCTCATTATACAGATCTGTCTGATACGAGGCTCTATATTGCAGCCAAGATTGTACTAGCTGGTGGAAATGCGTTTGCTAATGATGTAAAAGTAGCACCAGTTAATATGCTACTACACGCACTTTTTTCCAAGGTGGATGTCCATGTTTGTAATCGAATGATCACTCAAAGTACAGGAACGTATCCATGGAAGGCGGCATTTGAGACTCTACTAAACTTTGGTAGTGATGCTAAAGGAAGTCAGCTAAGCTCAATCTTATACTATAAAGATACAGAAATGGAAGATGTGAATGCAGCAGCATCTGCGAGTAATACTGGACTGGCGAAGCGTTGGGTACGGACAGCAGGCAGTAGGCTGTTTGAACTTTATGGACCTCTTCATGTGGATCTATTCTTTCAAGACAAGTATCTATTGAGTAATGTACCTATTCGGATCAAGCTGATAAGAAGTTCTCCAGAGTTTTGTTTAATGTCTGGAGAGGATGTGACTCAGAAGTTTAAGATTGAAATCAGTGAAGCTATACTTTGGGTTCGACATGTGCAGATTGCTCCAAGCGTATCACTGGCTCATGAAAAGGCACTATCTCTTGGGAATGCACTATATCCTGTCAACAGAACCGAGATTGAAGTGCTTACAGTTCCCTTCAACACTCGATCTGCATCACGTGACAATTTCTTTGCCGGGCACATACCAAAGAAGCTGGTGTTTGCAATGATTACGAATAACGCTATGAATGGGCGTTACAGCAACAACCCGTTTAACTTTCAAACATTCGATTTGGACAATTTGGAGTTAACTATTGATGGAGAACCGGTGGCGGGATGTCCTATGAAACTTAGTGACAAACGGATGATCAGAGCGTATGCAAACCTATTTAACGTGAAGAACAAGTCCTACTCTGACTCTGGAACAGATATAAGCTATCCAAATTTTCAAAGTGGATATGCCATGTTCTGCTTTGATCTAACTCCTGACGGTTGTGGAAATTCTTCTCACCACTTGGAACTGAGTAGACAGGGAAACCTACGACTGAGCCTGCAGTTTGCTAGCAATCTGGTGCAAACAATCAATGTTATCGTCTATGGTGAATTTGAAAGCATCATCGAGATAACAAGATCTCGTGAGCTATTAATGGACTACAAGGCCTAATGAATACGCTGGAGATTGAGCGGTTGCTGGAGAGGATTCCTAATTTCAAAGGGGTATTTGCAAAGGATGAACTGGTGGTTGATGGTCCTGGTGGTTTGGTGGTTAATACGGCTCCCTCCTCTCATCCCGGGCTGCATTGGGTGGCAATTTATGTTCCTACTGATGGACAAACGGAATTCTTTTGCTCCTATGGAATGAATCCTAAACTATATGGACTCAATTTGACTCATTGTGTATATAATTGTATGCCAATGCAGTGTATTGATAGTAGTGCGTGTGGCCTATATGTTGTTGCGTTTTTGTTGTGGCGGTGTAAGGGATACGGAACTTTTAAACAATTTTTAAATCTTTTTGGTGCTGATTGTACAAAAAATGATAAAAATGTAAAACAATTGGTGGAGGTACTGTCTCATATTTAATTTTTCATGCTTGTATTGTATGTTCCATGCGATTGTATATAATAAAGAAAATAAATATTCCTAGTAGTTGGGTAGGGCTTGAACCTAGGAAGCTAATTTGGTGAATCTTGGGTTATGATAATAATGTACTCTTGGTACTGGTATAATCTATACACCACTTACCAGGATTAGACGTTTTCGTAGCTGAGATATCTTCGGTTTCTTCTGCTTCTGTCCACCACCAGTTTTCTACCTTTGGAGCTTGGATTTTCTTTCTGACTGAATATATCTGAAATAGAAGAAACATTGTAAGCTATTGTTTATTATCAATTTTACACAATTTGAATAAAGGATAACACCACGTTAAAAAGTGAAATTAGATACTGTTAACAGCTCGATGCCAGACTCAGCATCGCTAGGCAAGTCTTTAGTGCAGCTGTATATTTGAAATGAATTTAAATTTGGAGTAAAAGATACAAACATATCAAACTTACGAGAATGAAATGATGATAGTGGTGATGATGATGATGATGATGATGATGATGATGATGTTGATGATGATGATGATGATGATGATGATTACAGAGACTAGTAGAATGGTTTGGACTGGAGGAGCCCTTTGCTTTTATAGTGGAAATATAGGACAAAAATATGGGTTTTTGTGTAACTGATGTGGGGCAAAATTTTGAAATTGGGTTGAAAAATTGTATAGTTGTGTGTATAAAAACTGAATTATTGTTTATTTGGAGTGTGAATTGGAGGGGGTAAACTTGTTTTTCGACTATGAACCCCTACCCAAAGTTTAAAGTTCACCAGTATCTTAAACTATGTAATTAGGGCATTGGCCTATATTTCAATTTCTTTTATTTTAAAGTGTTTTCTCAAACATTAATGGTTTTCTTTCGTCTTAATCACCATCCTTTGAAACCCCCAAATGAATCGGTAAGTTTACGTGTTTTTATTAAGTTATTACTACTTTAATTAGCTAAGCATTACAGCATTTTGGCATTAGTTCAAAATTTGACTACTTGATGACTACTCAAGCGCCACAAATATTTTTTAATTGACTGAAATAGTATAGTATATTAATGGGTGAGGAAGTGTCTCAAGCAACACAAACTAGTTGAGTATGATCTGCCTCAAGCGCCTCCTGCGCCTCTGTTCCAGAACTGTCATTTTTATACTACTGGTAAACTCACGTGAATGTCCTGATTATAACTAAGTATTATAATTTAACCAAATTAAAAAAAAGCGGATTAAAAAACGGGGCCGGCGGCCGAAATCCCGAATTGCAAATGTAAGTGCTCAGCAAAATTGAGTATAAAGTTTTAAGATCCCGTTGGTTCTTTCTTAGCAACTAATAAAATATTAATTTTTTCAAATTTTGGAAGGCTCAAGATATCCACAAAACAAATTTATGTGCGGCATCGGGCACAGCATCACGACTAATGCAACTGGAACTAACTAAAGAAACCCAAACTTGAAAAAAATTTTGTCATAAACTTGAAAAAGAAAGATTATTTTAAAAAATCTAATAAAAAAGAAAAAAATAATTGGCTTGAACTAACATTATGTGAAATAAATTTTCAAGAAATATATAAACCTACAGCGGCCTCTGTTCCAGAACTGTCATTTTTATACTACTGTCAAATTCTTGATTTTTGATACTTATAAAAATATTTTGCTAGGTATGGGTCGACGTCCCCTGACACCTGACACTTCTGAGAGTCCAACGTGGTAACCAGCCGGCCTTGAACCGTCCGACGGTAACTGTTGTTCCAGAAGTCAGTATTAGCCTGTTGTTACCTAAAACCTAATCTCAGATTTGAATTCTGTGCACTAGAAAATGCCCTTGAACATGTTTGTAGCAAATTCGGACTGTCCAGTTGGTACCTGGAGGGTCCGGAAGGGTCCGGCAGGGGTCACGTGACCGTGGGTCATACCTCACCAACATGCGAAGTCCTAAGTTGAGACATACTTCTAGACTTTTGTGGCGTTTTTCTGCAACATTCCGGAAGCCTTCTGCACATGCTGTGGACTTTAACATGACAGACCGATTTCACAGATGTACATTCTTGGTTAAGTTCTAAAGGGAGTCGTCGTGTACCATATTTTCTTGTCTTGTATACTTAATCCAGCGGCGGATAAGCACTTACTAAGCACTTGTTGTGGGCTAAAGGCCAGTTCACACTAGACAACTTTGGTTCAACAACAACCAAGTTGCTCCAAAGTTGCCCAATGGGGCGGCGGCAGTAGCGGCAACTGAGAAAAAAGTTGCCGCAACCAAGTTGCCGCAATCGCGCTTGGGGCGATTTCTAGCGGCAACTAGCACGTTGATTAGTCGATTCAAATTATAAAAATAGGCGCGCTAGAATTCCTGCGTTTGATTGGTTGTTGCTTCAACTAGTTGAACCAACTGTTTGTGTAAGTTGCTGCAACTTTTTCGTGCGGCAACTGAAGTTGCGGCAACGAAGTTGCTCTAAAGTTGCCTAGTGTGAACTGGCCTTAACGCCTTGCACGAACAGCCCCAGCTGTCAACTCGAGCAGGTATACAGAGGCCATCTGATGCCGCAAGCATGATTTCTAGGATTGGCTGTGCCGGGCTCTATCGTGAATTGAATCCAAAGCCATGTTCACGTCCTTAGCACATTGGAGGTTTTGTTTCTTGTTTGACCATCAACGCACAGCTTTACTAGAAATGTATGACAATATTGAGTTTGTCAAGCATTTTCTAATATGACATGGCATCCCTAAGTGCATAGTTACTATTATGGAGATACTACTCTTCATGTCCAAAGTACCTATCACTTGAATTTGACGTACTAAATATGTGGGCAATACTTTTTATGCAAATAACGACGAATAATTTACACATCATACTGTAAGGAAAGCAGGTATAGGAAAGATTGATAAGCCTGATACGAATAATCAGGATACATACTGTTTGGGAATACAGTCTGTGTTAATATTTGTCAATTACTCTAATAACGTGTCTATGCGGTTGCTGAATGACGTCTAGGTCAGTGTTGATGAATATCCTTTGATGAACTAGTTTTAGAGATTGAGGATAAATCTCTACCAAAATATGACATGGTTGCTGCTGTTACTTGCATATTTGTGCGCTCAGTCTTTCACTTCTGCGTTTTCTACGACGTAACGTAAGCATTTTAAACGGTTGTTGCATCCGAATTCTTATCAGTGCACTGAGGTCGAAACTTTGATTTGATTTAATTATTGACCGGTGCTTACCTCCGGATTCACATCCCGAAGCTAGGAGCGAAAACTCTAATGTTGACTACATCTGTGGAAGGAGAGGGGGCAGCCCTTCATCAGGCATTACGCCACAACACAGACTCCTGTTACCTTCCCACAGCAGTGGTACTTATTTACCGACCAGTAATATTGTATTCAGTTATACCCTTTGTATTCCTCCGGTCTCTTCATAAATGCTCGGAATGAACTTTGAGTTTTCGGCGAGGAAGTACAAAACTTAAGTCTTCTTAGCGAACCAAATCTTTGCTTCCGTGCTGGATCCGATCCAGAAAGAGCAAGCAAAGCCAAGCATGAGTCACAAATATTTAGCTTTGGGTCAAGAATGGTTCGATTGAAAAATTACTTTTTTATCATTTTCTGTGTGAAAAGCATTTTCTTCGATTTTAAAAAATTGGACAACTTGGAATGAGGGATGGTAAATTTTTCTGACCCACTCGGACCCAACCGCAAATTTGACCCTAAGTCAAGACGACCGATAAAATTACAAAATTTCGTTACCATTACCGTTCCGTTCCATACCCCTATTTATAGGCTAATAGGCTTTAGCCTAGGCATGGCATGCTCCTTAGCCATTGCGAACAGTTTTGCATAAATCGTTTGATGATTGGGAATGTTATAGGATATTTCCCGCTTGAAGAGACTCTTCACATTTTACATTCCCTGTACCTGGAAATATAGTCTGTAAAGTCTTGGATCCTTGAGGTAAAAAGTGGGCAACAATAGAGTCAGATGCGACAGAGGGACGACTGAGGGGGGGACAGTCAGAATCACACATAAAAAGTATAGAGAAATAATGAGAAAAGCCTGCGCTGCAGTCACTAAGGCAAAACCTTAGTCCGAAACAGGAGAGAGCCAATGAGCGCGGTGAGCACAAACAGTATAGTGATTATACACCAGCGATATGCTGCTGTTTACCTTCAGGAGCGATGGGCCATGTCCAGCACGATGTTAACTTTTGTCAGGACCAACACTTAGCCTCAGTTTCAAACTCATGAAGACGAGCAGCTTGCTTGGCGATATCCCTCTCCTTTTATAATAATCGAGGATGTCTTCACTTAATCTTTTATCCCCTCCTCCATACAGACCAAAGCTAAAACATATTTCTTCAGTCTATCCCAGCAAACTTTGAACACGTAACTTCAATTTCAACCAATTTCGAGTTTTTCGCTGTTTTCGTTTTGCTTTCACAACAGATCCCTGTAAACCTTCAAGTGTCCTACCGAGAGAGATGAGCATTTCGGCCCGTCGACCCTGCCCGGCCCGGCCCGCGGGCCGGGCAAGGCCGGGCCGACCTCCATTGGTTAGCGGGCCGGGCCGGGCCGGGCCGAGAAATGTTTTTAACTGCGGGCCGGAACGGGCCGGATCAACGCTAGAAAATGCTATAAAATCACTAAAATTAGCTTAACATTTACTGATTCTGGTTATTTTAAGGCAAAATTTAATATTTCGTAGCATAATTTAGCCTCTCCATCTTGCTTTAAAGCCTTTGAAATAATATTGTTAATATATAAAATTTTGGAATTTGTCTTTTGACGGGCCGGGCCGGGCCGGGCCGAGCAAACTTCCCTGGGCTTTCGTGTGTCGCTTCTGCTCGCTTGTGCTAGGTTGAAAAAGCGACACATGAAAGCGCAGCCGGCTCGCCTCTTCTTTCATGTGTCGCTAATCTTCCTATGTGCTAAGTTCAAAAAAAACGACACACGAAAGCAACGCCGCAAACTTTTGGCACGGGCCGGGCCGGGCCGAAAAAATCCGGCCCGTGCTCCCTACCGACCTAGTTTGAACTGACTTCAAGTTTTAGTGTACTTAGCCAGAGATTTCAAATGACTCTTCAGATTATGTCAATTTTGTCCACAAAGCAGCATTTCCGTATCGAGTACTTTTGCACTAAGTTGTAGTCCACATTTTCCTGTGTCAAAACTTGTGCCTACTTTTCCACTTTGCAGCATTGGCTCTCCCTTTACCATGGTGATGTTCAACTGGGACCGAAACCAGGTGGTTCTATACAATGGAATAATTTTGGTCGTTGTTGCCTTTATGGAGCTGGTTGGGACATTGTTTGTCGGAAATGTTCTACTCAGATAGTATGCAGACGTAATATTGAAATTTTAATACGCAGAATGTATTGAAGTGTCTGCAGTAATCTGCAGCTAATTCAGAGCAATTGCATAAGCAATAATTAAGCCCAAACGCTAGAAAATGGTTAATTTAGGAAAATCGCTCGCTCTTTGAAGGAATAATAGCTGCGCTTGCATTGGATGTTAGGCAAGCCATGCAATCTAACGGGATGACATCATGCATCTGTTATAGAGGCTTGGACCGTTGAAAGGCGTTGCAACACTCAGCTGCACACATGAACCGTTTATTAATTCATTA
Source organism: Trissonchulus latispiculum (assembly GCA_030248195.1). Classification (NCBI taxonomy): domain Eukaryota; kingdom Metazoa; phylum Nematoda; class Enoplea; order Enoplida; family Ironidae; genus Trissonchulus; species Trissonchulus latispiculum. The sequence goes on from JASAND010012763.1 coordinate 39,359, forward strand.
ATTAATTACTTAAACCTAATTATATATTACTCCTTTTCATTCATACTTATATACTCCATGTATGACTGTATGACAGTCACTGTTTAGTCTTCACAGTGGAAGTTTTCCAAATCTGTGAACTGTTTGCAATCAGTAGTGATAGTTTACTGTAGGAAGATAGCACTGAGTTACAGTTTGCACATATTACAGATTTTAATACACACAGCTGCTACATAATCTATTGTCACAGCTTCACCACTATTGCACGCGAAATGAGGTCAAGAAATCCATGATGATTTAGTGTCGCCGAACGAAAAGTCCTGATGATTGGAGTGATGTCATTCTTTCTATTCTACATCGTATCCTTTTCATGGCCTGGCTTGCCCAAAATCGACAATGTCACATACCGTAAGCTAGAGCTTTGAGAAGTCTCCTAGGCGTTAAGTTTGGTGTAGTGTTGTACTAGTGTAGTTTAATGGAAACATGCCTTTTGCAAATGAGTTCTCAAATGTAGAAGGCATAGAAGTGATGGGAGTAGTAAAGTGCTTTGTGCAAAACAAGAATTGGTTTTTGCTGAAGTAGGCTAATAAATGAATTGCTAAATAAATAAATGCTAATAAATACATTCCCACTGTGAGCTAGTCCTTTCTATGTGGCTCAGTGGATCTAGCTTTCAAAAAGCAAGTATGCATAACAGTCCGTGTAAGAGTAAAGTAAAGTTTGTATAGCACAAGATAAAGCCTAGCGAAGTTGAAATTAAACATCTTCACAATTTCGTTAATGCGAAATTTTATGCTGGGAAGCATTCTAAAATGAGTTATTATTCGAATTATACAATGAGCCATACAAAATTCCTCTACGAGACGTTAGCAGGAATTAAAAGACTAGCGTGGGTACAGTGATTAGTACTTGTTATTCTGTACTCTTGCTTGTACACAACTAATACAATTTTTGCTTTGATGTTAAGATTCTGAGGAAAGCGCAAGTCTCAATGTCACAACAGAGCTTGTTTTGTCTCCAAGGCAAAACGAAACTGGCATTGGCTGCAGCTATGCCTGGTGCCAATACACAACCAAGATTTACTTGGCACAGTATTTGGTCGCTTTCGGTTTCATGATTATATCAACATGCTGTGTATACACTGCTTCCACCACGTTGTTCTCAAAGGTGTTGGGACCCACACGACAGGTTTGTGTGTAGCACTGTTATATATATATATATATATATATATATATATATATATATATATATATATATATATATATGTATATATATATATATGTGTGTGTGTGTGTGCATATATATAGCAAATTTTGGTCGTAGTTGCCTCTTTAAGAGATTACGCATAGTCGATATCTGAGATTTGTGTAATCAACTGTATATTTCATTAGCACTAGTGGAAAATGACCTTATTCAGCTAAATAAATCCAGTTTAAAACATCTATGAACCTCTTTTCAAAATTTCTCAAAATTTTACTGTTAGCTATTTTCTTTAAAATATGAATAGAAACGAGGATTGACAAACACTAGTTCCACTTCGAAAATTTAGAACTAAAGTTGGTAATACTTAAAGCACAGCTCAATCAGAAATATGTTCAAATGAACGCCCCATGGTCTTGATGTCAATCGTTTATGTTTCGAGTAAATTCTGTAGTCTGAACAGTATACTTTGTTCTTAGTTTGCTGCAACCGCAAGCTTTATCTGCAGCAGCGATGGAACCGGGTCACTTAGGCTTGACCCGGTGACCCGGTGACCCGGTTGAGCCCTGACCCGGTGACCCGGTGACCCGGTGACCCGGTTTTCCAGAAAATTCCAAAAGTTGCAAAAAATTTTCGATTTTGCCTAAAAACGCTAAATTTTTGGCGTCCATGTTCCACAACCACTTTGAAAAGAATAACTATGACAGACATATGTTTGCTCTAGGTTTCCTTGAAATGCATTTAATAGAATAGCTTTAGCATTTTCTAAATTTATGCAGAAATTAGTTGCAAAGCCAATAATTCCGTCTGCGAATTTTGCAGGGTCTAATATGAGTAGTTGTCTAAAAACACGGAGTATATACTTACAAAAATTTGGTTTTCATTACGTAGCGAGGTAAATCAAATTAAAATGTTCATTTACCTTTAACGTTTACCTTGGTTGCGAAAATAAACTGCAAACCACATTGTATTAAATAGAGTTATGCAATAATCATGGAACTTATAAAGCTAAAACTAAAAAGCTAAACAATAATTTGCCAGAAACTGACAGATTCAAATAAACTCAAGCTGCGAAAGTGCTCAAGACTAAAATGTAGAGAAAAGCAAATTAATATTGTACATCGAACAAAAATTTAACCTATAATTTTAGTTTGGTAAGCCAAAAATTTCTAAAATTTGAGGTAAATTCAGAAAACCGGGTCAAGACCGGGTCGAAGCTCTTGACCCGGTGACCCGGTGACCCGGTCCAAAAAGTGACCCAAACTGACCCGGTGACCCGGTGACCCGGTGACCCGGTTCCATCGCTGATCTGCAGCATTACTAAGCCACGTTTCAGAACACTCCTGAACAGGGATGGAAACTGGGTCATTATTTCTGACCCATGACCCACTTGACCCATACGCAAATTTGACCCAGACCCATGGCGACCCATGAAATTTGAAAATTTCGTGACCCAGACCCAAATGACCCAATCGTTTTTGTGACCCAGACCCAGCTGACGCAAGAACTATCTTGACCCAGACCCAAATGACCCAATAAAATAACTCGACCTTAACGGACTTAACGTTATCCTTTTGTGAAGTGGTTTTGAAACGCCGTAACTTTCTTGATTTTTGAAGTTGGGTAGGAGGTACATATATGTATAGTTTGTAGGTTCGAAGTAGGGTTGTATTGATTCAGCTATTTCATTTTCGATTCGATTCAGTTCAGTTTTTCTATTTCTCAAATATATACGATTCGATTCAGTTCAATTTACTTCCCCTAAAATTTGACAGATTTGATGCAGTTCGATTTCCCCCATGCTGAACAAACTGCGATTCGGTTCAAATTCCAGAGGACAAAAAGAGGACAGAAGTTTGGCATTCTCATTGTTGTACTCATTGCTACATAGAAAAGATGCAGCCACTAAACATACACACATACACGCTCACACATTTTCCCATGCTTCTCTTAATCTGCTGCCCATTTCCCCTGAATCAAAATGTGAATTCAAATGAATCAAAAATCAAAAATAACGATTCAACCTAAATATTTTTGATTTCATGCAGTTCGATTTTGCCATGAAAAGAGAAGCAGAGATTTGATTCAGTTCGATTTTCTGCCCTGCAGATTCGATTCGATTCGATGCATCAAAAATCAAAAGTCGCATCAAGTGTTTTGATCCGATTCGAATCAAAAATCAAACAACAGTAGTTCGAAGCTCCTCAGTCTTGTCATTTTCATTCTTTTTCAATAATAGTTATTTTACGTGGAAGATCTGATTGGTTGATATAGCAAAATATTGAAAATTTTAAAATTTCGAAATCTATGGAAGTGTACATTGCTTTTGTTACGTGAACCGGCGAAAACATAATGGCCGGACAAGTCACAGCAAACTCTACTGATTTCATAGAAGCAATACTAAATTCAATTTAAAATTCGCGCCAAAGGCGCGAAAAATTTATTAGCAGCAACAGTTTTACGTAGGCCTAATTGGAACAAAGCCAGATCTTCGAATTTGAAATTTGGTAAGACCCTGCGACCCAGACCCAAAATGACCCAATAAAAATTGCTGACCCAGACCCAAAGTGACCCACAGGCAGCTTGGCCCAGACCGACCCTGACCCAAACGGCTTACAAAATTGGTGACCCAAGACCCAGTGACCCAAGCAAAAATGGCGACCCAAACGACCCATGGCCCAGTGACCCATGACCCAGTTTCCATATCTGCTCCTGAAATGATTTGGAGTATGGAATAATGAATTTGAAATGTTTTCTGCAAAGCGAAGAATGTTGTTGAAATGCGTTGCACAGCTTTTATTAATGAAATAGGTAATGTATATTCGGATTACATTCTGTATGATCACTGTTTTTCAGGGTACTATGCAGGGAATTTTCATTGCCTCTTCAAATGTAGCTGCAACCGTTAGTCCAATATCTGTCAGGTAGGTCTAATTGTAACAAAGTGTCTCCACAGTAATGAATTAACTACTTTCCCTTGCATTTACATATAAACCTGTTTTGCATTGCATTTCATCGCTAACGGTTAACAAGTTGGTCCCAAAAGGGGCAATATTCCTTTGTAGACCTGTTATTATTCTAATGAGAGAATCGTCTTTGATCGTTTCTCCGTTAAACACTAGAAGCTCCAGCGGTTGCATACAACTTCCCTGACCTGACATTCTACATACAAGTTTTCTTGAAGTACCTTTAGGCATTGATTTTTATATCAAACTTATCTTATGAAATCTCCTAAGGCTTTTGGTTTCTTAGCAGCCAGCCTTTCTTTTCGTCAGCATACATAACGTTAACATTTATGTAATACTTTAGGTAGATATAGATACATACACTTTTCATTTCAAATATACAAATAGGAAAACAAAATTTTGCAATACTAAATGTCATCACTTGTCATTCTTCGGCGAATTTTTCTCGCAGAATAAGATCAGTGAAAACTGCTTGCTAAAACTGCGCTCAAGCGTAACCCTCTTACCTAATGCACCATATGCAGCTCCCAAGCTACAATGGTGCTCAAAAATACTGAAACCGTTTTGATTGCTGACAGCCGAAAGACTGCGTGAAGGCTGTGAATTCAGCTCCTTAAATAGTTTCTAAACCAAATTTGCATAATGGGCATACAAAAAATCCGCCTGTACTAGCCATGTTTTGAAGATAGGGCTTCTGAATAGAGAAAAGACTCACAATGCACTGCACATATTAGATTTCTTTTTATACATTCCTGCTCCAGTAGGAATAAAAACCAGATAAGCTCAGCATGTGATGAAACTGACCTTACATAGTCTATACAAAAAACTATGCCCCTGTGTCGTAATTGTTTGTAGTTTTATTATGGCTCTAGGCTATGTTTCTTCTTAATTCCAATCGCAGGCCGCAATTTTTCGTGTCTGTGGTGCTGTAGTGACCACATTTTACCTTTCTTCCATCTGTTATCTAACATATTCTGCTGGCTTCGAGGTCCGATCAGATCTACATATCGCATATTTCAGGCCTTGCGAACGCAGAATCTCCACTTAGATTGAAGCACTTAAAGTCTGACACAAAAGTGTTTACAAAAACTGTAATGCCTCCAGTGAACTCAATATACGTCGTAACCCCATAAAACCATATATTTTCGGAAACCTTGCAGTAAGACAAACATTTTTTATAAAATTTAAATTTTTTGAAATTTCAAAAATTTTAAAATATCGGTTTTTCGGGGAATTTTTTCGGACCGTTCAAGCTATTCAGCTCATTCTTTCAGAAAAGTTTTCCCGTTCGAAGACGCATCGATTGACACAAGAACGAAAAAATCGGCTGAGAAATAAGCATTTTATTCCAAAATTTCGTTCTTCCATTCCCTTTGATGTTTGCCGCTTTTTGCAAGTTTGACTGGTTATTACTCGCGACTCGCTCAACGGAAAATTTTTTCGATTAGATTTTCAGGACCGCCTAGGTGCCCGCTTTCACCTGATATATGTGGTATTTCAAATTTTGAAAGTAGATGTTTTGAAAAATACCACTTTTTGACCAAAAATTTCGGTAAAGCAAATTTAGCGAAAGTGAGTGAAAATTACATAATCATAAAATTCATTGCTGGCGCAATATAAGCCGTAGCAACAAAAGCTTTATATCGTTGGATTCAGATCAGCTTGAATTTTATGATTATGTTATTTTTACTCACTTTTGCTAAATCTGCTTTGCCGAAATTTTTGGTCAAAGAGTGGTGTTTCAAAAAAATTCTACTTTCAGAATTTGAAATACCACATGTATCAGGTGAAAGCGGGCACCTAGGCGGTCCTGAAAATCTAATGGAAAAAATTTTCCGTTGTGCGAGTCGCGAGTAATAACCAGTCAAAGTTGCAAAAAGCGGCAAACATCAAAGGAAATGGAAAAACGAAATGTCGGAATAAAATGCTTATTTCTCAACCGTTTTTTTCGTTCTTATGTCAATCGATGCGTCTTCGGACGGGAAAAGTTTTCTGAAAGAATGAGCTGAATAGCTTGAACGGTCCAAAAAAATTCCCCGAAAAACCGATATTTTAAAATTTTTGAAATTTTAAAAAATTTTGAGTTTTATAAAAATGTTTGTCTCGCTGCAAGGATTCCGAAAATATATGGTTTTATGGGCTTACGACGTACATTTAGTTCACTGGAGGCCTTACAGATTTTGTACACACATTTTTATGTCAGACTTTAGTGTAGTTGTATTCTGAAATTCCCACTGTGAGGGTCTCAGAGTTGGCGCCGGGTCCGGGTACCCGCGGGTACCCGCGGGTACCCGCGGGCCGGGCCGGGTCCGGGTCCAACTTTAGGACCCGCGGGTCCGGGTACCCGCGGGTCCAAATCCGGGTCCGGATCCAAAATAATGAAGAAAACTGGATTTTGGTACATTTAGGGAGGTTAAAACATCACAATTTGTTGTATTTCTAATAAAAGGTTGGTGGAACCGGTGTGATAGGCATTCTGATACAATGTTTAGTTATCTAGCTGAGGTCTTCCTGATCTATGCTGCTCTGCGGGGCTAGAAACGCAATAGGTAGTAACTAGAATTGGAAGTAGAAATAGTATGACAACTCGAATTGATAAGTTAGTATAAAGTTTTGCAATGCAAAACTTAATCTACATAGTAAACAAGCTCAAGGACATTGTTTTCAAATACAAGCCACCAAAAATGCGTTCACATTCTTTCCTTCAGAGCATTCGTAACTTGTCCGAAGGACAGTCTCACACTGTCTCTGGACTATCACAAAACTGCTACTACAGAATTGTCGTGAGGCGTAAAATAAGTTAACCAAAAGCTTATCACAGGTTTTATTCGCGACTGGGCTATTACAGTTGTAAAGTTGCAGTGAAATTTAAGAATGCAGTGAATGTTTGAAATGTAAACTGGTTAGTTTTTTGGAACCGGGTACCCGGATCCGGGTCTGGGCGGGTCCGGGTCCGGCCTAACGGGTCCGGATCCGGGCCGGGTCCTAAAATTTGGACCCGGAGCCAACTCTGGAGGGTCTTGATCAGGGAATTCGTCTGATTTATTCGGTTTAGGATTTTTATGTTTCTAGCACAAATCTAGTTCCGTTCTTCCAGCACTGGCGATTCTCTGTTGAAGACGACCACTACATTACCCCACACTCTTATACTCTCCTTTACTGTTACAGGGTACACAAACAGATCTTACTTATATATTCTCATATTGCTAGTGATTTAAGAAAGTAGGATGAAGGATAACTACAAGTTCGAAGAGACCTCCGTATGACGGCTGAGGAAATCAGTTCGCAAGGAAAACACTCCGCTAACGAATGGGAGGGAAAGCACGCCGATTTCATCAGCAGTAGCTGAAATATGAACACTCTTTTGTAGAGACCATATCGAAAGAGCTTTTCCGACCCCCAGCAGGCGATAGCCGGCCAAAACTTGCATTTGTTTAAACTACCCAGTTTGCGTTAAGACTCAAATATGTGACACTTCCGAGCTCCGACAGGGCATAGGCCGGAGCTCGCGTGCTAAGAGTTGACTACCACAGCTTACTCAAGGATATGACAAACTAGTCATTTTGCAATTTAAGGAATGCTTTCTAAAAGGGGACAAATGGGCAAGGCTAAGTATGTACTGGACGACATGACAGCCCTGTGGCCAGTTTCATAAAACTTGAAACTATAACTTGCATATGCATGCGCTTCGTAGAACCTCATGTTGTCCTGGTATACTTGCACTTGTGCCGCGAGTTGCATTGGCTAACAATTTCATAAAAACTTGCGGATTTGCAAGTGCGAGTTCGCGAGTACTCGAACTTGAAACGCAAGTGCGGATTACAAGTGTTTCATAAAGCTTTTCCGCAAACTTGCGGAAATTAGCTAAGCAAGTTGCGGAACTTGACCCACTAGCAACGCAAATGCGAGTACTTGCATTGCAAGTGCGAGTATAAGCAAAATTCACCGTAATTCTTTAAAAATTCGTTACTTTTTCAAAACAACTTAAAATTTACTGAAATTCAGTCTGTCAGATTCTGTCAGATTCTGCTTCACAAAAATGGCAAGTACTTGCACTTGAGTTGAATCAGCAGAGTGAATTCACTGAACAAATTGCTCATAAATTGATATTTTTTGGAGAAATTTCGTGACATGACTGAGATGTTGTAGTAATACAAAGTGAATTTCAAACAATTTATTTCATCGTAGATTTTGTATGAATTTTTAAACACTTGATTATATTTAAAGGATCAGTAACCTGCAAGCTTGCAGTTGAACTTGCCTGTACAAGTTTCAAGTCGGAAAATTTGCTTAGCTAACTTCCGCAAGTCAAAGGAAATGTTTTAAGAAAGCTTTAAGGTTTTTTTACTAATCTTGCATGATCTTGCAGTTCATGTGCTAGTGCAAGTTTAAGTCGAAGTTCGGACTGCAAGATTTTTGTGAAATTGGTCCCGGAGAACGCTTCAGATAAATGCGACTTTAGCTAATCTGGGCCCACTCACACACCCCACAAACTTGAAAGTAAGCTGACACTACCTCTAGCAGGAACACCGAGAGAGGTGGTGGTGAGACGGTTGAAAAATTAAAATCTAGCATCTGTTAACATATCTGTATTATTTATAGATGAATCATGTGTTCATTTTTTTATTTGTTTCAGCTTACTTTTCGAACACTTTGGTCCGAGAGTTGCGTGGGGAACTGCCATGAGCTTTCTTCTTGTCGCTTTAGTGAACGTTCTGTGCACGTACAACCGATTGTTGCCATATGAAAAAAGGAAATACGGTTGAGATGAAGAATTGTCAAGAATACATAAACTGTAATCCTGACTGGCACATTAGTAAATATTCAGTCTTTGGCTACTCACAGCAGAAACCGACTATCGATATGGAGATGGTGCTTCTGTGTTAAGTATTAGTTTTCAAGTGAACAACGCGATAGAATGGAAACCGTTATAGCCTTGTTGCGCTGTCCAGTGATGTCCAAAGACATAGCTGAGTAGGAGCGTACACTTTAGGCAAAAGTCCATAATTATTTCTCTTATATTATAGAAGAAGAGTAAGCCACTAGAGGGCTCCCCTTCTTGGCATTGCGTAACGACCACTTTCGGCCACACCCCCACCAAACGGGGACCCTTTTTGGAAATAAGATGAAACTACCGTAATTCTTCGCTACCCCCAACCTAAATGGAGGGGGGGGGTTTCTGCAATCTGATTGGCTGTTGACGACCCCCCCCCCCAACGGGGACCACTTCTCGGCTACCCTCCATCTACCAAACGGAGGTGGGTATACGCTGTCGATTTAGTCGACCCCCTCAAAGGGGGAACATTCGCGTATTGTGGGCGGAGCACCGTTACGCAATGCCAAGAAGAGCAGCCCTCCAGTGGCTTATTCTGCTTCTTAAATATAGAAGAATTATGGACTCTTGCTGTAGGATTGTGTTGGTTCAGCTATTTCATTTTAGATTCGATTCAGTTCAGTTTTTTTATCTCTCAAATACATACGATTCGATTCAGTTCAGTTTACTTTCCCTGAAATTTGAAACAATCCGATGCAGTTCGATTTTTACCATTTTCAACAAACTGCGATTAGATTCAGATTTCTGATTTTTTGTTTGGTAATTTTTACGAACCTCGATTTATTTTATACTCTAATCCTGACGGCAAATTTTATTAGTTTTTATACCTCTTAGGGAATTTGAGTGGTTTCCCCTCAAAGTATAGGACCGTATGGGAAAAACTAGGAAATTAAAAAGTTAGTAAAAATTCAAAAAATGTAAAGTTCAAAAGTTTAAATTTTAAAAAATTAAATTAAACTTT
>JASAND010012764.1:0-42343 GCA_030248195.1 Trissonchulus latispiculum
TAATTAGTGAACCTCATAGGTGTTAGAATCATTTAAAATATGTATAATTAACTAGGTTATCTCAGCTCTTAGCGCAAGGATTCGAACCTTTGACCTTCTGCCCTTTCTGTACGTGTGTGGGACGGCCGTATTGAGGCCTCCCACGATTGTGTACATCCCTATTACATCAGTCTTGTGCAAGGGCGGTCGTATTTGAGACCTCCTTAACCCCCCTGCTTCTGTCCCTTTTTTGTCAGCGTTGAACAACCGCCAATTTTGGGCATAGATCTCCCTTAAATAACAAGGTAACACACATTATTCTACTTTATTACAACAATTACACAACAAACGGAACATGTACACATCACAGTTTCTTCTTCTTTAATTCCTGAAATAACAAAAAGTACAAGTTAAATTACACATTTTAATTCTTACGTAGTGTTTTAATTCCATTCTTCAGGGAGTTTCCTAACTCCTCCCCGTTTACTTCTCCCTTTTACGGGTCGGCCTTTCATCTCTGACCGCCCGTCTGTTTGTCTGGAGAGCGTGGAAAACTCCCAGACCTTACGTGAACGAATGCCATTCATGCATTCATTCACGTAAGTCACACAATAGTGACCTCACAAGGGTCACCGCTGACCGCCCATCCTTAAAAGGCTGAATTCAGCCTCTGCACTACTCAGTACAAATTAGGTAAACAAATATAGGTAGACAAATATATACAGACAAAATATACATATACAATAGTAATAGGTACTTAAGTAACTTATAATTCTAGGTAGGTTAATATTTGTAGTTTAACTTAGGTACTTAGTAGTCTTACGTAAGTTGTTTTCGTCTTTATTTCATTTTGGGTCTTTGATGGACCAAACAGGTGGGGCCCCTTTGCTTTCTACTAAGCAAAGGGAGACCTTTTGTGTCGGCCGCTGGAGGACCAAGTTTCTAGAAATATTGGAGCTTCTGTTTACTCCAGATTTATGGGCCCCAGCAGTGACCCCTAAAACTTGATACTTAAAATCCGGCCTTTGGCCGTCTTTCTGTCTGAATTAGGGGTCATCTGTTCCCATTAATTTGGGGGTCCTCCGGCCGCCAGACGCGCCTGTGGGCTACCGTAGGTCACGACTCGGTAGCCCAATAGCAAAAGCGTGATCATCCAAAACAGCCAATCAGCTGTTAGAAGCTGAAAGGCCTGCCCCCTGACGGGGTCTCGACTGCAATTACAGTTTGCAGTGAGTGCTTGGCTGGCAGTCGGGGAGAGAGGTTGGTCTCTCTCCCCTAATAACAGTTAGCTCTAACATTAAGCCCCCACTTTGTCCGTATGTCTCCTTGGGAGACGTGTTCTGTGCCAATTATACGGAGGCCTGAACTTAAGCATCTCCCACCTTCCCCCCATTTCCCCTAGGGTTTTCCATTTCAGGTTCTGCCAGCCAGGCACTCACGATCTGGCCGCCCCCGTGAGCCCATATGTCTTCGGACGGCTCACGGGGTGCACTGCTTCTGACCCGGGGACCTTTATGCCTGAAAGGCGGTCCCCGGGTCCCTCCATTATCGCTACTTCCCGGGGTCTTCGGACCCCGGAAGACCACTTTTCTAACACTTTTCGGGCCTTGCGCCCCTTATTTTCTGTAGTTGTATTTGTGAGGATGTGGGCCTTTCGCCCCACCCTCTGGGGTATTGTTTGTGATCCTTTTTCATTTTCATGCGCTTTCCCTGGTGATTTGCGAGCAGTCGAACCTCGCAAATCACTCTCACCAAAAAGGCTTTAAAATCTTCATTTCCTTAATTTTATGTATTTTTTCCCCAAAAGGTCCTTTTGGCCCAACTCACCATTAAAATTGTCACGGGTTATTTTTGCTCAAAAGCCCAATTTAAACCCATCGTTTTTACCTTTTTCTAATCCTCCAGTTTTCACCCCAAACCCCACTTTTACATCCAAAAATCAACACAAACTTGGGTAGTTAGTTTAAGGGAGGACCCTCACCTACCCACCTTGAGGAAGGGGAGTTAGGCCACTCCCCGGGAGTAGGTCTTTCAGGTTACGACCCCTTTATCCCCACAGCCGGCAACTAGAGTTGCCGGCCATGTTTTTGCATCGCAACTCCAAACCCACTGTTGTAACAAATGTCTTGTTTTAATCATTGCCGGATTAAAGTGTCAGGTTTCCCAAAATGCTCTAAAAACAGAAATCCATTCTTTTAAAGGTCTTTCCAACTTACTTATTATTAAGACGTTAACAGGGAAATACCGGCTCCCCTTAATTAAAAATGTCCTTAACATATTTTTGTAATAATTGCTATAACAGCACTTATTGTCCCCCATTGGCTTTTACCTAACACAAAAACAAAAATAAACACGCACGGGTGATCACGTGGGAATGGCCATTTCTGGGCCATTCCCGAAATATAACGCAATTCCACGCATTCGTTGCTATTATTAAGAACTAGTTAGGTTAGCATCTTGGGAATTAGCCCCGTTCTAGTACTGTTAGGATCATAATTGCATTGTGTTGTATGAATGCGGCTCCTCACGTAAACTCCTCCAGTTGAGGTTGTGAGTGAAGTCAAGTATGCGTGAGGTGTGATTGTTGCATAACTGTGTCTGAATAACTGTGCAAGTAACTGTAAGTGTATGACTGAAATAGTATGCGTGAAATAGTGTAGGTACTATGCGTGTGTCTACTGTCTAAATGAGCGTGTGAAAGTAGTATGTGTGAGCCCGTAAGAATGAGATAACGTTTGCTGTGTGTTCATAACCGTATGAATGGGACTGCTCATGTAAACCCCTCGCGGAGGTCTTGAGTGTAGCCCGTAGGGAAACAACTAGTTAGGCAATAATACTAAGCAGTAGTTAGGTATAATAATTAGAACATACATCATAAACAGCTAGGTCAGGTAGAAATAACAGTTTAGTTCTATACTAGTCAGTTTAGTAGTTATGGTTAGCACTAGTAATTATAGTTAGTACCAGTAATAACGGTTAGTATCGTAATATTAGTTAGGATTGTTAGTAACTGTTAGTTGTTATTAGTATGTGCCGTCCGGTTATAGATTGACCCCTAGAGGCCTGCGTAAGGCACCTGATTCAAGGTGCGGGCCCTCTGGAAGAAAGGGGTAATCTACCATTATCCAGTCAGATTTCTAGGCCAAGGTTAAGAGTGGTGGTAACCTCATTTGCATAGTTGCGGTAATATGGTTTAGGAACCCAATAGTAGGTTACCGACCCAGGTTAGGGTTAACGTTAACGTGACGCTTTATTCACTGTCTTGTAACTTAATCTTGAGATAACTATCTGAGGAAGCCGATCCGACCTTTCCGACAATAACCGACACTCTCCCAGCCTGTAATTGACATTGTCCATTTTAGAGACGGACCAGAGACAGAGCAAAGCCAACCTCGCCCCCACTCGATTCGGATTATAAAAGGTGTGAACTAGCATATCTGGTGTGTGTGGTCCCAAGAGTTGCTGTACGGGACAGAGTCACCGTAGAGGCTAGCAAAGAGCCTAAGAGTTGAGTAAGATAAAGCATATAGGGTACCGGTCTAGTTAGGAAGCCCATATCAGCACTAGAGTGGGTGTGTAAACCTGAAGATTGTACCGTAACGACCCCGAAACCGGATAATCAGCCCTAACTGCGAAAGCACCAGTCAAACCGAGCCAAAAGGCAATTCTGGCAGACAGTATCTTATAATACTGTTGATTGTAATTCTGTAACTGCAGTGAACCACTGTCTGTTGGAAATTACTAACCCTGTGTGTGTTCAATTTGTAATAATAAATAACTATCCTTTTAGCTGCTTCGGCTTTCGCGTACGTTTCAGAGATCCCCAACTCTATCCGTATTGAGGTTAGAGTTGAACTACAGTCGCCCATTGAGACTATAAATCCCAGTTCCCCTGCCTAAAACGAACTCATCCCGTTTGACCCCATTTAGGTCAGCTATTGAGCCCTGGCTGTCAGAACACCACTACAGCCGGTGCATCAATCTAAGCGAAGATTCATCTTTGCGTGCCGACCTTGACTCGTGTCTTGGATCCTGATCAGATCTAGTCTAGCCTAGTCTATTCTAGCCCTAGCCAACTACATACGACCCCGAACCGAACAAAAAGTTATTGGAGATCACGACCCCCTCCAAATCAGAGAAATCCAGCAAAGATCTGACAGAGTCTATTACTCATCGGCTACATTATTCGATGTCACTAGCAAATAATTGGGGACCCTCCGTTACTTATTACGAAATCGCTCTTAGTTATGAAGAAATTAGCTAAAACGTATGCGCAACCTGGACTTTGCTGACTATTCCCAACTTTGGCAAGCGACCACATTAGCTAGAAAGCAGCAATCGGGACGACTAAAAATGTCCCGGGTTTATTTTTGTGTAAAAACACGTGTTCCACAATCGCTGAAAAAAATGAAGTCATGTTTTTGCAAAAGCTACATTTTTATGATAGCAACGTAGGTACGAGATAGCAGTTGGAAGATTATCATGCCACGGATAATCGGATTGCCACGAGACCTGTAAATCGACACCCTAAGTTTATATTTACGGCTTGCGTAGCGCAAGAAATGGTGGATTATTTGATTTCGGCATCGGCTATATCTCACGGTCACGACAGAGAAAAGTTAGAAAATTGCTTCAAAAAGCACAAAGCATAACGAGATCTTTCGAATGGAATAGACCTGCCTAGACAACTATGATGCCGCTCAACTGTCAGAAATCAGCAAAAACTGATTTGAACGGAATTGTGGTATTTTTGAAGCGGAATAGCGTGTTAGAAGAGGGTGTTAGAACGGCAAATGAGCTTGTTTTGGAAAGTTTCATCAGAGATCACCTTGATTTGAGCCGTCAACCAACAATATGTGCCCAAAAGAAATGACCACCTTAAAACGATGTGTAAAACTCTTTTCAACTCGATAACTCGTTATGACGTTTTGAAAAATCATCACAAAAGCACTGTACGAAAGAATACCGGCACCTTGGACCTTAGTTGGAAGTGATTCACGGAACCCCAGAACAGGTGAACAGGCACCTGAGTTCACAGCAATCCTGAGTTCGTTTCACTAGAAAAATACAGTTTACACTAAATTTTCAATTTTAATCTAATTTTTGATTATGTTTTGTATTTATACATTTATAATATTACTTTTATGATCAATGTATTTCCATTCTGGCCTGAATTTTCAGTCAAAAATATTTCAGTAATATGTTTCTTATATTGGCATATGTATATTGTCATGCCAATGCCTTTGATTCTTCCGCATTGATTGACAAAAGTAGTATAGTGTCAGCATTTCATGCCTCAATCATTGAATTGAGACTACCCTGTTGGGGTCCTGATTTACCTGGGTTTTATATATTACTGATTTCGTTACTCCACCCCTCTGCGATTTTACCGGTACACCGGAAGGGCTTGGAAACATTCTGAGCATACGCCAGGCCGCATTTGTGGTGTTTTTTGGGTTTTTCATTTTTTCTGTTTGTTTTGTGTTCTATATTTTTTATTTTTTGTGGCTTTTGTATATTCTTGTTCTTCTTCTTCTTATATTACCTTCTTCTCAGTACTTATTGTGCAAATACATTTTCAATTCATCTAAAAACTAGTGTGTTTATTTGAGTAGGTCTCGTAGTAACACCGTCGCTTAACACCTCAAGGGTAAAGATAACTTAGAGCGTTTTTCCTGCTGCGCCTCAGCGCAGCAGGTCTCTTATGGTTGCTCTGCCATCTTGTTTCCCACGCAGCGACATGCAAAACATAGGTCTTTGCATGAAAGCGTGTAAACAATGCTTTAAGATGGCAGAGCATAATTTACACTACAGTCCGATTTCAAAACCGCTATGACTCACAAATCAAACAAAATCAGAAAGATCGCTAATTCATTAAAAGGAAACAGGTTTATTCTTCACTGATCTCTTTCAACCTTTTACAGACGACAGCTGACCATTTTGAAGAACATGATTTATGTGAAGTTAAAGTTAAGTTCAGATGGAATGATTTTAATCGCAGTCAATAAGTAAAACGTGCGAACATTGCAAATTTATGAAAGCTGTATTTGTTTTTTAGTTTATTGAAGGCTTGGTAAGGATTTGCTTGCATAATGGTACTTTGCTTAATTTCCCAGTAACTTCAACTTTAAAATAGTTTCCGCTGCGCAGCAGGCCTACAATTTATGAAAATGTTCCTTTGACAACAATAAATTTTTTGCAGACAATATTGCTTGTTAATTTGATGGTACATAAGCATGCCGACATTTACGTTAATATGGCCCCTATTCTCACCTTGACTTTATGCAACCAGTGTTTAATACCTCTTTAAAATCTTCCATGTTGAATGGATTGAGAGTTTTACTGACACCCTACTGGCAGACTTTATTCGTTTTTTCCCCATGCGAAATCAGTTTTACTACAGAGATCTATTATACCGTCCCCGGTCCATTCCTCCTTGAATAGTCCTGGGATTCTTTTTTGTTCAGGGTCCAACACAAAGAAGTTTTTTACGGCAATTTTCCATGTTTCCTCGTTTTCGGGAGGTACGCAGTCGCTTATGTTGATGGAAGGGCAGGCGAAATATAGGGAATCGGAGTCCTCCCTTCTAACTCAGGAAGTCTGTGGATAACTTTGGATTTTGCAGATTGAACTTCGTAAACCCCATTTCCTAAATCATCTAGTCTTCTGAATCTCCAACCATTTACCTCTCTACTTGCACTTGATCTCTGACAAAATTTGACATCCATATGCTTTCCACGTTTGTAATGGTTCTGCCGTAATAAGAATTTCCCAAAAGTTTAAACGTTTCCCCCTTGACTGCTAGGTCCGGATTAGAATCAGCTGCAGATCAGTGGTACCTCCTCTGACAAATCTTTAAAACAGGGTTTAGGTTTGAATTCTATTGCCTGGTAAATCTTTATAATTTTGAGACCATGTTTCAGATACCACTTAATTAGGGGAGTAGCTAGGAAAATTTTCTTACCAAAATAACTTCCAATCAGTCCCCTCCTAGGTTGTTATAAACCCGGGTTATCTCGCAAACCCGGGTTTACTTGGCTATCTACTTGGCTATCTACTTGGCTATCTATCAACATAAAGTTAACCCGGGTTAACGACTTAAACCGGGTTCGGGCGTTTATAACATGTGCTCCAGGCCACATTAGTGGTGTTTTTAGGTTTTTCATTTTTTCTATATTTGTTATAGGGTTCTACATT
Organism: Trissonchulus latispiculum; assembly: GCA_030248195.1. NCBI lineage: Eukaryota > Metazoa > Nematoda > Enoplea > Enoplida > Ironidae > Trissonchulus > Trissonchulus latispiculum. The sequence goes on from JASAND010012764.1 coordinate 7,177, forward strand.
TTTTTGGTTTTTGTATATTCTTCTTCTTCTTCTACTTATTCTATTACCTTCTTCTCAGTACTTATTATGCAAATACTTTTTCAATTCATCTAAAAACTAGTGAGTGAACTACGGCCGTAAGTTTGGTTTCAGACAGTCATAGTAGAATTCTAGCATTCTTAGCTTTGCACATTGAATAGGGGTTTAGGTTTGAATTCTATTGCCTGGTAAATCTTTGTAATTTTGAGACCATGTTTCCGATACCACTTAATTAGGGGAGTAGCTAGGAGAATTTTCTTACCAAAATAACTTCCAATCAGTCCCCTCCTAGGTTGTGTCATCAGGTCATTCAATTCGCAAAACTTCCTCATATGATCCCCGATGTCTTCCCTAGTAATGGAAAATAGGCATCATCTGTTCAAAGTATTCCTTTTTGTCCTCAAGGACCTCTATATCCACCTCAACTAGCCCAAATATCTGTTAGCTTGTACTTGAGTGACCATTTCAGCAAATGTAAGGACTTATTTTTCTTAAGGTTGAAGTGTTCGTCCATAAACTCTTGCATGTCCTTACATACCCTTAAGACTTTATCGAACCCACACTCCCATTTCTCTATAAGATCAAAGCCCCCATCCCTTATTGTCTGGGAGACCTTTCTGCTTTTTCCCCTTCTTTGCCTTCTGTCATCCTGATCATTATTTCTATCCAAATCACATCCATGACCATGACAGTAAAACACCCTTGAAATAGTAGTACTAATTTCTTTTCAGGGACCCACCCATCGACTTTAACTTTTCCTATTCGCTTTTACCCTCCATTGTAGGCATGTTCCACTGTAACTCCCATTGCCTTTGCCGTATACTCAAGCCACATCACTTCTTTCCTGCCTCTTTGGTGGATCCGTTTGAATTTTCCCTCTTTAATGGGTTTCCATTCGGCGTACAGACCAGTGGGCATGTCCTGCATTGTGCACCAGAGACAGGGCATTGGCGACGAACCCAAAATTTGTGCAACTTTAAACCCATTCGTAATTTCAGTTACTCCTGCTTCATGGTACCTATGAAAGACTAAACTGGGACCGCCAACTATATTGCCCTGATTGGTTCATGCCAATTTGTAGTAAACCTATTCCAAAGGGGAAGATGAATGTGTTTGAGAAGTTTCGGCATCATTCGTTTGTAGGCTAGACCAGGTAGAGAAATAGTCCCACTTTTGAACATGTCGATTCCCGTCTCTTTCCTAATGGCCTTCGAATTAACTTTGCTGCAACATCTCTAACCTCTCGATCTGTCTCGTGATTACTGACTAGGAGTTCTTTGAGATCTCGATTTTCCTTCCCAGCTTCCTCAGCTGTGGGACCGCGTTCATAAACCGTAATGCCAATATCAAACTTTTCCTCTAATTTATCCAGGTCCTCTAAAGTAGATCCATTAAATTCTTCCCCAGGTTTTGTCCATCTATCTATTAGCTCGTTTGTACTTTCTTCCAGACCGTGAACATTAGCACCCGAAGCTAGAGCCAAGCACCTGAAAAAGCACTTGTCATCCTGGTATGGTCTTCCTGTTTGTTGATTACTAATTAGGGCACGCAGACCGCTATTATTTTTACGTAGTCTGGGAGATACCTGGCTTCGCCCACTGCATATGAAATCAGCTTATTAATATAGAAGTAAACGTTGCTGATTTGAAACTCTGTCCACTTCGTGTTGGGGCGCTGTTGCCTAACCCATTCCAGGATACCCCTCTTATCTAGCTCGTAAAATTTCTAGATCGCCTTCATTCGAAATATGCATAGGTTCGTCGAAATAACAACTATTTCCGGATGGATAGTAATACCTCAATTCCCCATCTTCAACGTTTCTAAGTACGAAACCGAAGGAAAAGATAAATTTGAACTGCCATCTTTGAAGTTTGAAAACAACCTTAATCAACTTCTTAATGTTAGAGGGATCTGTTACAATGAAGTTGTACCTGTTTTGGATACTGAAATACCTAGTTCTAATCCTACTCCAGTTTTCTCTGTAAATTTTTGCTAAATCTTCGGGCATGTCCTTAACCAAGCTTCTCGTCAAATTAGGGGAATCTTCAGTAGGAAGGTTAGAAAAGTGGGTCTGTCTCAAGGTCATGGGGTCCAGAACCTTTGGCGGTTCTCGATGAGTCCTCAAATGTCCTTGATAGCCCTTATATGTTTTATATTTAAATCCACATTTTCTGCACTGATAAAAAGGTTGCTCATTTAGATGGGACCTCTTGAAGTGTCGGGTCATGTTGTGTTTCTCAGTAAATACCTTTTCGCATTTGGGCAAGGAAAGAAAGTTTTAGATCAGTGCTCCAATTTATTGTGTCTCTGCTGCTCTAACAAGTTTGTGAATGACTCACTACAACACTTTTGTGGAAACGCATTTTGGAACACTACTAGTAGTTGGGGGAATGTCTAGGGGTAGAGTCTCGAAGTAGGCCCAAAACCCATCAGATCCTATTACCCCCTGCCCATCCCACTCAGTTTTCATGAGGGCCACTGCTTTGTCTCTGAGGGGCTTGGTCATATGGGGGTCATCTCCCCAGAATCGCGTTTCAATAGCTGCATTCAATTTGGCAATCGCAGACATTTTGCTATCTTTACTATCGTTCACTTTCTTGTCGAGAACCGCCAAAGTTTCCTGACCCCAAGACCTTGAGACAGACCCACTTTTCTAACCTTCCTACTGAAGATGCCCTAATTTGACGAGAAGTTTGGTTAAGGACATGCCCGAAGATTTAGCAAAACTTTACAGAGAAAATTGGAGTAGGATTAGAACTAGGTATCTCATAACTCCCGGTATCCAAAACAGGTACAACTTCTGGGTAACAGATCCCTCTAAGATTAAGGAATTGATTAGGTTGTTTTCAAACTTCAATGATGGCAATTCAAATTTAATCTTCCCGTACTTAGAAACGTTGAAGATGGGGAATGGAGGTATTACTACCCATCCGGAAACAGCCGGTATTTCGACGAACCTGTCCATATTTCGAATGAAGGCGCTCTAGAACAGATATTTTACGAGGTAGATAGGGGGATATCCTGGAATGGGTTAGGCAACAGCACCCCAACACGATATGGACAGTGATTCAAATCACCAACGTTTGCTTCTATAGCAGTAAGCTGATTTCATATGCAGTGGGCGAAGCCAGATATCTCCCAGACTACGTAAAAAATAATCGCGGTCTGCATGCCCTAATCAGTAACCAACACACAGGAAGACCATACCAGGATGACAAGTGCTTTTTCAGGTGTTTGGCTCTAGCTTCGGGTGCTAATGTTCACGGTCTGGAAGAAAGTACAAACGAGCTAATAGATAGATTGACAAAACCTGGGGAAGAATTTAATGGAGTTACTTTAGAGGACTTGGACAATTTAGAGGAAATGTTTGATATTGGCATTACGGTTTACGAACTCGGTCCCACAGCTGAAGAAGCTGGGGAAGAACCTGAAGATATCAATGAACTCCTAATCAGCAAACTTAATTCGAAGGCCATTAGGAAAGAGATCTAGGGAAATGGCTGTAAGCCTTTACGAAAACCACGTCTCCTTCATCAAAAATCACAATAAATTCGCCCAAACTTGGAAATGTTGTAATTGTGATAAGCTATTTCATCATCATGATAACTTTAATCACCATTCTAAAAATTGTGAGGTGGGCATTAAGCATATCTTCCCAGGGGAGGAGTTGGACCTGTAAAAACTATTCTACAACGAATCAATGAACTTGGAATTCCGGTGCCTGAATGGTACTACCCCTTTAGAATTTCTTACGATTTTGAGTGCATGTTCAAGCCTACAAATAAGAAAGGTGGGCCAAAGCTGACTCATGAGCAAGAACGTATTCCTGCCTCAGTATCCATTGCTTCCAACGTACCAGGGTATGAGAATTCAAAATGTCTAATAACTACCGGTGATCCCAATGACCTAGTGGTCCGAATTAAAAATTATATGGAAGAGATAGCAGATAAAGCCTATAGGTTTTTGAGGAAAATTTACGAACCTACGATAACAGGTTTAACCGATAATGAGAAGCTTTTATCAGAACTTGAAACCTGGCTGAAATCAGTTCCTCTAGGTTTTAACTCAGGACGATTTGACATGAATCTTAATATGAAGTCCAGTTTGATCAAAAATTTACTCCTAAATGATCAAGAAACTAGATTTGTAGTTAAAACAAGGCATATCCGACAAGGACTACGCAGCATTCACAGAGGATTGGGGGAAGTATTACATGAAAACAATAAGAGACTCTTTAATTCATTACGACAACCTTGACGTAGGACCCTTCCTCCAAGCGACTGAAAAGATGGTTTAACTTTTAGAAAAATATGGGAATCGACATGTTCGAAAGTGGGACTGTTTCTTTAAATGGTCTAGCCTACAAAACAATGATGCAGAAAGTTCTCAAACACACTTATCTTCCTCTTTGGAATAGGTTTACTAAAAATTGGCATAAACTAATGAAGGACAATATTGTTGGCGGTCCTAGTTTAGTCTTTCATAGGTACCCTGAAGCAGGAGTAACTGAAATTACGAATGGATTTAAAGTTGCACAAATTTTTGGGTTCGCCGCCAGTGCCCTATATCTCTGGTACACAATGCAGGATATGCCCACTGGTCTGTACGCCGAATGGAAACCCACTAAAGAGGGCAAATTCAAACGGATCCACCAAAGAGGCAGGAAAGAAGTGATGTGGCTTGAGTATACGGCAATGGCAATGGGGGTTACAGTGGAACATGCCTGCAATGGAGGGTAAAAGCGAATAGGAAAAGCTAAAGTCGATGGGTGGGTCCCTGAAAAGAAATTACTACTACAATTTCAATGGTGTTACATCCACGGCCATGGATGTGATTTGGATAGACATAAAGATCAGGATGACAGAAAGCAAAGAAGGGAAAGAACAGAAACGTCTCCCAGACAATATGTGATGGGGGCTTTAATCTTATAGAGAAATGGAAGTGTGAGTTCGATAAAGACTTAAGAGTATCTAAGGACATGCAAGAGTTTATGGACGAACACTTCAACCTTAGGAAAAAAATCAGTCCTTACTTTTGCTGAAATGGCCACTCAAGTACAAGCTAACAGGTTATTTGGATTAGTTGAGGTGGATATAGAGATACCCGAGGACAAAACGAATACTCTGAAGAGATGACGTCTAATTTCCATTACTAGGGAAGACATCGGGGATCATATGAGGAAGTTTTGCTAATTGAATGACCTGATGACACAACCTAGGAGGGGACTGATTGGAAGTTATTTTGGTAAGAAAATTCTCCTAGCTACTCCCCTAATTAAGTGGTATCGGAAACATGGTCTCAAAATTACAAAGATTTACCAGGCAATAGAATTCAAACCTAAACCCCTATTCAATATGCAAAGCTAAGAATGATAGAATTCTACTATGACTGTCTGAAACCAAACTTACGGCCGTAGTTCACTCACTAGTTTTTAGATGAATTGAAAAAGTATTTGCATAATAAGTACTGAGAAGAAGGTAATAGATTAAGTAGAAGAAGAAGAAGAATATACAAAAACCAAAAAATGTAGAACCCTATAACAAATATAGAAAAAATGAAAAACCTAAAAACACCACTAATGTGGCCTGGAGCACATGTTATAAACGCCCGAACCCGGTTTAAGTCGTTAACCCGTGTTAACTTTATGTTGATAGATAGCCAAGTAGATAGCCAAGTAAACCCGGGTTTGCGAGATAACCCGGGTTTAGACCTTGATAACATTGGCCCCTGGGCGTATGCTCATAAGGTTCCCAAGCCCTTCCGGTATGCCGGTAAAATCGCAGAGGAGTGGAGTAACTAAATCAGTAATATCAAGTGTACATAATCTGCGTTATCAGAGCACACTCTATGTTATCAGAGCAAAAACTATGCTCTGCTCGCTAACGGCCCACTTCCCCCGCAAATCAGACCCATCACTTCAAAGAATTTTGAGCGCTATGCTTGTGTTCTAAAGCTCGAAGCAGGCACAAAATTCGTGCACGCACTGCTTGTGTTTTCGAGCTTAAGCACATAAACATAGAGCGAGTGAGCGTACCCCCATTTCGACTAGGTACTGATTTGCGGGGTGGAGCATAGTTTTTGCGGCATAGTTTTTGCTCTGATAACATAGTGTACTGAGGCGGCGTGACGTCGGTCCTCTAAAAATATTAATGTGTGTGATTGAATTTAATTTGGATTGAAATTAGTGTAGAAATGTTATTTTAGAAAGAATGTATAAGGTGTATAATTTATGTTGAAAGTGTGTTGTGAAATTCGTTTGAAATTATTGTGTGAAATTTATGTGAAAAGTCTTTTAACTGAGAGTTTTTATTGTGTGCGTGTGTAAATTACGTATATGTGTATCAGCCAGAATAGTCAATAGGTGGCGCTGCATACTTGTCGATTTTCGCTAAGAGTCTCTCCCAGCATCTCGTCTTTCAAGGGGTCTCAAAATTAGCCAATCAAATTCTTCCACGGCCTTTCAAAACTTGTTTAATTTAATTAACCGTCTACACTTCAGTCTTGTGTTTTTCTTTCATTCAGAGCGGTCATGTGTTATTTTACTCAGCCTCCCTAGCCCTACATATTTGCTGTGCTTTATTTACCTGCATTATCAAGTGGTACCCACTTTAGACTCTTGTATGCTCCAGGGTGACCCTGTAGAGCTACATTACTGCTAATTATTTGTACCTGTCTAATTAAAAATTATCTGCTCTTTATTATTATGAAAGTTTCGCTTTTGGTATTTTCCTTTAATAATTTTTCTGAATGTCTTCAAAATTATTCTGATAGGTTAGCTTCTCTTTGTTAGGTTAGTTCTCTGTAGTTTGGTTACTGTATTCTCTTGGTTTGGTAGAAATTATTTCGTATCTTTATTTTGTATTTAAAGCTCGTGTATTATCTAGTTAGGTTAATTTCGCTGCACTGTATCTTCTTCAAATTTTATTGTACGCATTTCGGGGTTCGCCCCTTTGTCCAGCATATTTTTAAAGTAAATGTGGTCTCATTTTTGGACCATTTTAGGACGTCTCTTTTATTTAGGTTTTTGTATTAGACTTGTATCTTCGGTAGGTAAGGCTTTTCTAAGATTAATTGGGTAGGTAATTAGTTACTTTAAGTGCGTATTTTTCAGCAAATTTGGGGTAGGCCATTTATTATTTCAGTCTTTGCTCTTCATTGGTGGTTAAACTCCGTTCGGTAGGATTCACTTAGGTCTTTTTGGCGAGGTTAGTTAGGTCGACTGGAACTACATCTCCTTCAAGTTCGACGTTCTCCTTGTGCACAGTTTCCCACTCGTAAAGTTTGGTTAGTTCGTTCACTTCCAACTTTACATTAGTCTGCCAGTCCACGACCTTATTTTTATATTTTTATTTAGCTTTTAGTAATTTTTCTTCGGTTCTCTTATTTTTCTAGGTCTTCGTTTTTAACTAATTTTTCTGATCTCATCCATTTTTCTTAATTTTTCTGTACGATTTTCTGCATTTTACCGGTATTTTCGAAACATTGGATACAGTACGTATACATTGTCCTTTAAATAGTCCACGTTACGTGTGACTATTTGTACTTTATGTCTGTATTGCATTCTCCTGTGAAAACGTGACGGGTGACCCGACTAGCTCGAGTGACGTGATGGACAGAAGACCTTTTAACCAGAACGGTTTTGGGCGGCTTACGTCAAGCCAGCCAGCATTGAGTCAGAGTTCCTCTACTCATCAGCATCCAGCCGGGCATCCTCAAGCAAAAGCAGCAACCAGTCGACCAGTACTACGGTCCGATACGGCTAAGAAACAAACCTCTTCGAAACGATGACGCAATGGATTCGGGTCCCCCGGATGACCAAAAAAAGGAGACGACTTCTAATAACCCGGGTGAATTTCAGTCACCGGTTTCGGAAGAGCCCAGCGAGGACGAATGGGACGATCAAGCAACCGTTCGAGAACAACTCGAATATGTCAAACGCAGATTAGCCCGCATTGGAGCTGACCTCCAGAAAAAGGAGGCTAACTCGGAGGTACCATTGCCTGGTATCTCCGACGTAAGGGACTTACCCACCCAATTGGAATTGGAGTTGTACCAACAACAACCACGGTTGGGGTCGGATAGCTCGCTTTTTCGCCGTCAGTCATTCAATATGCCTTTATTGCCTTTCACTCGTCCTTAGCCGCAAAGGAGAGACGTACCCGGATCGGCCGGGCCTAGCACAGCGGCGGCCCAACACAGCGGTTCCGGTCCACCGCGCATATAGACCTGACCCGTTCAAAACAAACGAAACGGGCAGGCAGTCGCCAGCGCCCGGACGGTAGTGACCCCGACCCGGAGCCTGACCGGAAACCACGGGCACGTGGACCGATAGATGAATGGGTGGTCCCGTTACGGGATCCAACCCCTGCTCCAGTTCAACCTCCGATCCCGCGAAGGGACACGGAAGGAATGTTCCGGGTACGTGATATGACCAACCAGGATAACGGCGTGATCCGAGGCTTGCTTACAGCATGGGTAGAAGAGCTCCCTATGGAAACATGGGAAGCTTTAGAGCGTAATTTCCCTCGGGTATGCATTGAGCTGCTCCGGCTATGGCCAAACCCTAGAGAGGACCCAAGTGCAGGGCCCCCTCCGTTTCAGATGGGTCAGTCTCCGGTAAAGCGACGTCCGAGTCCGGAGCCCGTCTACCGTGGGCGGGAACGAGATCGGCGAGTTCCGCCCCTCGTTGATCTAGACTCATCTGACGACCAGGTGAGTGAACAACCCGCGGAACCACCTCGTCGCCGTAGGGAGTATTCACATCAGTCTAGAACCTCATCACGAGGCCACCAGTCTCCACCGCCGGTACGGCGGATGTCGAGTCCTCACCGATATTCCCGTGAACGGGAATACGGCGCGCCTCGTCGAGAACGGTCGGAACGACCGCAAACTCTAGAACCCCGAGAGTCATCATCATACGAAAGCTTCAAGCATCTGGGGGAAAATCTGAAAGGCTTCAAAGGCGTTAAGCCCTTTCAAAGATCGCAGAGTAACATCAAGTTTACCAGCTGGCTCGCTAATTTTGAAACAACGGTTAATGACGTACCCTCTAACATGAAGTACAGAATTTTGTGGACATTGTTGGACGATAAGGTCAAAGAGTCGATGACCCCATGTCCACCTGACACTTTCGAGGATCTAGTGACTAGAATCCGTCAATTGTACGAGCCTTTGCCAGTAACAACGGAGCAATACGCAGAGCAATTCTACAGCCGAATGCAGGAACCGCAGGAAAAACCGCACGATTATATTGCAGCGTTACGTCTGCTAGCGGTCCAAGCCTTTCCGTTTGAAACGGGGTTCGACCGAGAAAAGAAAGTGGTTGCTCAGTTTAAACGAGGCTTGAAGTCTGAGCTGCCATCTAGAATGGCTGCTCCTTTGGCGGACATCCAGTTCTGGCCACACGTACGAGAGAACGACCTAATAACCCGAGCTCTACATATCGTAGAGTCGGTTCAGGTCGAGCTGGACCGGGAACAAGCGGTTACGGTTTTTAGTGCCCAAAGTCAGGGTACACAATGAAATAATGCTATGAAGGGAGACCCAAGCAGAGCCAGCGGAACCAGCAGAACCAACAACAACCATCTCAGCAGAACCAGGGTCGTAACCAAGGTTACCAGCGCAATGACGAGCGACCACCACCACGACAAGCACCGGGTAGGTGCTGGTACTGCGGACTAGTAGGGCATAGACAGCAACAATGCCCAGATTATCTACAATATCTGAGTCAGAATGACCAGAACCAGAACCAGGCACGGGGCAATGTCCACACACGGTATGGTGTTCGGGATCAGGACGGCAACCCTCCTGCCCGGAGTCGTTATGACCGTTACCAGCTCAATCAAGGCCAACGGAATCAGGACTTCCGTAACCAACAGGACCCTCAACGGCAGCAAGGCCAACAGGATCAGCGAGGTCAACAACAAAGGCAGCCGGTACGGCCGCGCTCTATAAGCAGAGGCTACGTGGGTCCACGCCGGTATGAAGGTTTCCCAGAACAGGGAAACGAGGAGGCGGGACGCGGGCAGTAAACCTGGACCCGTGTCCCGCACCGGCAAACCCGTCTGGCAGAATGGTCTGTGCGGTGCAAGCAACTAATACTAACATTATTAACATGATTGAAGCAGTCAAGAGGGACCCTTGCTGGAACCGTGGTGGCTTTTGGAGTAGCGACTCCGAAAGTGACAGCGAGTCCGAACATCTGGAAGGGGCTGACCCTCACCCAGAAAAAGACTATGTCCACCCAGTTTTCGAACTTCACGCTCGGGCGACCCAAGCGGTTAATCAATGGGAATACAAGACGGGCCGAGTGGTTTCCGCCAGAGGAAGTGGTCCTAGCTAATGGTGGCTCCCCCGATGGGGGTGATGCTATCTACGATGGCGAAGGTAACCTTCGGCCATATAAATATTGGAATAGATGGCGCAAGGAAGTGAAACCCTTCGGCGATGGAGGAGCCTCCAAACGTAATTATAACGTGCCTGACCGGAAGAAATGGAAACGAGCACCGGGAACAGAATGGAATATGCTTAATAGCATACGAAAAGCCATGAAGTGGCAAGAAAATAATGCCGTCATGGCAGCTCAAGCCCGAGCCAGACAACCCGGGACGGGCACGGCCAGGAGGCAACGCAAGACCTCAACATCAAAGGAAGTTCAAACAGACCCGATCAGAGTTCTAATGCCGTTGCGGCGATGGGCCCTGCCGGAAACCGAGGACCAATCTGGGGACGCGGCTAATCGCAAAAGCCCTGGGGAAGGCCAGGCCCCTGTAAATGGGGTGCAAGCTAAAAGCCCTGGGGACGGCCAACCTACGGGCAATGGGCTTTCAGCAGTAAGCACTGGGGATACCCCAGTAGCTGATATTTCTACCTCTACCCAGGTGGTACCTGAGACTCCAGCCGGTAAACGAAAACCACCCACAATAGTGGTCACTGACGCATCTCCACCGAAACGAGGAGGCAACTTGCAGCCATGGGCCACGGCCAATAATCCAACAAGGAGAGAACTTACGGAAAGTGACGCTTCTGATGATGAAGCAGGGGGTTCAGGATTAACTCTTGCCCTGTTGAAGTCCATGGTACTGGAGGTACTCCAGTAACACCTCTGCGTCTGCGGAAAGACACGGACGGGGAATGGGAACAAGTAACCCGACGGTCAAAAGCCTCCTCAGGTACTGGGCAGGCAGCGATTTCCACACAGAACAGATTCGCTCTGTTAGAAGTGCAAGACTATGCGCCTATCAGACATGGCTGGGCGGTCGTTACCCAAGCGGTCGAACAGGCCCACGTGGTGGCTCAGTCTATTGGGGAGCAGATTCAACAATTGTCCGTGAACTGTACGTCCGTGACGGATCAGGTGCGTCAATCTATGCAAGAGTTTGAACAACTCTTGGCTGAATTCTCACAAAAGGACTATGAACGCACACTGGAGCTGCAACAAAAGGGTGTGCTCCGTAAACCGGACCAACCTATCTGGTCCCAGGACCATACGTGTGCTTGGGGGGGGGGGGGTTGGGGGGGTTTTTCATCCCCCCAGACCTGAGCTCACCCCCCTCCCCAGAGGGGTTCCTCACCCCCCCAAAATCCGGATTTTTCCGGTAAAAAACCGTAAAAATCCGGTTTTTCGGCGGCCTTCGGCCGCCCTTCACCCCCCCAGAACTTCCCCTCCTGCACATGTCTGCCCAGGACCCCCCGCAGCCTAGGAAAGGCAGATGTGGAATCAGACTAAATGACCCGAATGAGATTATAGTGCTGGATAGTACACCCCTGGACGAGGAACCGGTGCTTACGTTGCAGGAAGTTACTTCCGCTAACTCGGATGGCGCTACAACACAACAAGAGGATATTACAGTAACATCACCACAGATGGCTGCTACCAATGGAAGTCCATTAGGAAATGGTACGGCCACTGTAAATCAGCAAGAAGTGACTTCTACTGATATCGGGACTAAGTACGGCACATGGGACCTAGAAGAACAGCTCCGTGCTGCAATTCACCCAGTTCGACGAGCCGACTTTAACCTTGAAATCGAAGCCACTGACAACAAGGAAGCTAGTGGGCAACCCACAGCTCAGAATAAACATCTAAACACCAATGGACGTTTACATTTGGACGAAACAAAGGCTACAGAGGTAGCCACGGCAGCCGACGACCGGAGCCTAGCTATCTTGGATATAACCAAGATCTCGTTTAAGTTGCATGGCGTTTGGTACGAATATACCTTTAATGTCACGAATAGCCTGCAACAAGATTTCATTATCGGCTTTGACTTCCAGGCGGACCATAATTGGGTGATTTTCCCACACCAACACCTTCTGCTCTGTGACAAGAAGAAGGTGCCCTTGCTGACCCCAGGTGACCTGCAGGCGTTAGCGAATCGTTTCAGTATAGCCGTGTCGTGTACGGTCTATTATTGCATGAGGGCGACATGCAAGCTACCTCCTCGATCTGAGGTTATGGTGCCGGTTCCTTGCTGGCTCGGCGGAGCAGCAAAGTCTGCTATAAACCAGGCAGTCATATTCGAACCATCAGACGAGGTCCTAGTAGACTACGCGGTCTACCCTATGCCTGGAGTCCTGGAAGTGTCCTCCCAAGTCAATTACATCAAAGTCTATAACCCGTTGGACAGAACGACGCAGTTACCTAAGGGGTTACCCCTAGGACAGGGTTTAACTGGGTGGGCGACTCACCCAGCGGCTCGGGTACAGGAAAACGAACTGCGACATGCTCTCACTGAGATTGAGAAACTAGAACCCTATCATCCAGGTGTTACAGTTCCCATGGTTAATAATGTCGGTAATGCTATACCAGCCCCACGGAGGGTTGACCCCACTGTATGTGTAGCCCAGGACGATCAGACATGGGGTTATGAGGAGCCACCGGCATTGACGGACAAAGGCCTGCAGGCTTTTAATGACCTACATTATTCGGCTGACGAAATGACTTCGCAGCCTATGCCCTCATTGGAAGAACGTTATCAATTTGTCGACGAGAACGTCGGCTTTGACCCCATGGTTCTAGATGAGGAAGACAAAGCCAAACTACGGGATATACTGGTTGAATTCTATGATGTGGTCGCCCGACCGGGAAACCCGGGTCGGACCAAAGTCGACCAGCATGGCATCGACACAGGCAAAAAGGGTCCTGTGAAAGGACGATCTTACCGGTATAATCTCAAGGACAAGGCCGAGATTGAAAAGCATATCCGTGCAATGCTGGATGAGGGGGTCTGCTCACCCTCTCCCAGTCCCTTGTCCTCATCCTGTATCTTAGTTGGCAAGAAGGACGGTACTACGCGTCTAGTAATCGATTACCGACGACTGAATAAAATAACGAAAAAGGATAGTTATCCTTTGCCCAAGATTGACGAGATCCTGGATCAACTCCAGGGCGCCGTCATATTTTCGACCATTGACTTAGCAGCGGGCTACTGGCAAGTCGAGGTCTATCCAGAACATCGTGAAAAGACAGCCTTTGTGTCACACATGGGCCTTTTCCATATGAACGTCATGCCGTTCGGGTTGTGTAACGCACCCGCAACGTTCCAACGGTTAATGGAAAGAGTCCTGACATACCTACCAGTGTACATAGATGACGTTTTACTCCCATCTACAGACCAGGACTCACACTTAAAAATGCTCCGGTCGACCCTGACGCGTTTGCGGGAAAATGGTCTACGTATCAAGCTTAAGAAGTGCTGCTTTGCCCGGGAAGCGGTGCCTTTTCTGGGCCACTACGTAGGCCGCCATGGCATCGGTGTTGACCCAGACAAGGTGAAGGCAGTGGCCCAGCTTAGACCACCCAAAGATGTCAAAGGCATTCGGTCCTTTCTGGGTATGTGTGGCTAGTATAGGCGGTTCGTATCGATCTACGCTAAAGTAGCATCCCCATTGACGGACCTACTGAAGAAAGGGGAGCCCTTTGTCTGGTCTGATGCCTGGCAACAAGCCTTTGAGGAACTCAAACGGCATTTGACGCAAGCGTCAGTCCTGGCTTTTCCCGATTTTGACAAAACAGTCTACGTATCGACCGACGCTAGTAAGCGGGGTTTCGGGGCTATTTTGGAGCAACAGTTCTCTGTTCCTCGGAGCCTGGACAAACCGAATGGACCGCGAGTGTTATGGGTATGTCATATTATAAGTCGCTGCAAGTGCAGAAGGTTTCTCAGAAAGTTGAAAAATTTGTCTTGGAAGTTGAAAATTTGTCTCGAAATATGTCTCAAAAAATGACATTTGTCTAGACAGTTTGTCTCGAAAGTTTCATAAACTTTCTAGACATTTTAACAAACTTTCTAAAGTCTGACCAAAAAATGTAGAAAGCGAAATTGTTTTCGTTATATCTCAAAAACGCTTCAAGATAGCTACCACAAAGTATATATTGTCTGAACCGGACTGATGAGATCTTTCTTTTCGTGAAAAAATTTTTTTTGAATTTTCCCGTGCGATTTCAAAGGGCGCCGCTTTTATATGTACAGAATGATTGGTACATGGTACTGCCACGATTTTTTCACGAAAATTTTCCCCTTGTATGAAAGTGCTACTCACCAAATTTCAGCTTTTTTGGCTGAAAATTGCGTGAGTTATTCAATTTTTTAGATTTTCAAAATCCTTTGATCTTTGCCGTTTTTTCGACTTTGACTGGTTATTACTCGCGACTCGCTCAACGGAAAAAATTTTCGATTAGATTTTCACATCCTTAACTTTCTTTAAACCCTAAATTACAGGGTTTCTATAACTCCTTAGATTTTCCTAGGGGGGTTTTCTTTTAATTCCTACGATTCCTTAGTTTCGTGTCAAATTATTTAAGGAGGTCCTGCCCTGTTTACTATCTCTATTATGTACGCCTATATGTATTCATATAAGCGTATATACCTGTATGTGTGTTTCTAATCCTTATGTGTGTCGTTTATTTGACTTCTCCCCTTGCGTAGGCTGATATTAGGTAGTTCACCCTCTCTCTTTGCGTAGTTTCTTTCACCTCTTCTTCTTTTCTTTCACATCTATCATGCTTTCACCTTCTGTTAGATTTTTGTACATTTTTCTGAGGCTTAGCTTAGTTTCTGTGTGTCGGTGAAGGGGTGCATTAAGTCCTGGGCAACCCACGACTTTGCACATAGCAGCATCAGGGCAAAACACATGGAGCTTCGTTGGTTCTGGTTCTGGGAAATGCGTATTAAGGGTACCTTACTGCGTGTTTTAGACAAATATCTAGGTGGAGTCACTTCAGCTAGTTGTTAGGCCGCAGCTCTTCTCTCACGCGTGTTAACCATGTTGTTGTTTTTGATTTTGGGATTAATTTTATGTGTGATCTGATCTGCTACTTTAATCCTGAGTCTATTCTATATCGAGAACAGCCAGCTATATATCTGGACTTATTACGATCAGCAGTTATTTCATTACTGCTTCACTTACAACGACTTGCTTTGCCACGTTGCCTAGGTTATGGGCAACGGATTCTCTTTCCTGGTTCAAGAAGACTTCAATGAAAGACCCGGTCCTCGTCCCCCTCGTAACCCCGGTGATTTGAACGACCTCAACGAATATCCGGCGCCTGACCCACATTTGTGGGATCCGGTTAGGCCAATGAGTAACCCAGCAGAGTCGGGACCTCCTCCGGACGAGGAGGCCCAACAGCAGCCACAAGATGGCACCCAACCCGCAGTGACTGCCGGGTCTGGCGAGGCTCCACAGCCGTCAAGCTTTGATGTGACGGGTATCTTGGCGGTTCCCTCAGTGAGAACCTCAGACCTACCAGTGACTGTTATGGCAGTAGGGGCACAGGAACAGCTTGTGTGTCGTCTGGTGACCAGACCCAAGCTAAAGCAGATGTAGAACAGGCTACGGCAGCGCTTCGACGGGCGAATACACCAGCCCTACCAAGTCCAGCTTCAGTCCTATCAGATCCCGGGGAGAACCCTACTCTCCCTACCCCTGCGCCCCCAGTTGTCAGCGACGCACAGCCACCTTCAAGTCAGTCGTCATTGCCACCAGCGAGATCGATTCAGGATCTGCTATTGACCGCTATTGCGTGCCCAGCGCCGTTGCTCCGGACAGTGACTGTACCGGGCCGGCTTAATCTCTTCGGTCAGGATGTGGCTCCTACCGTATGTTCAGAGGCTCCAGAACCCGTTGCGGGTGTAGAGCGTATGGACACGTCGGAGAGGGACGGGACATCCCTTCCAACAGAGAGCGACGCTCGTGAGAGCGCAGGAGCAGATCATGAACCCACAGTAGACGACGACAAGAAGGAAGGAGAGCTCAGGTCGGAGGACCCTTCGGTTCAGGATGCTGACCTGGACCCTAACGATCTACAATATGTAGAGGAGGTTAACGTGGATGATAATGGGCAAGACCAGCAATCCATGGACACGACAGAGGGGGCCGGTCAGGTCGCCAACCAGGGGTGGTGGTCACCCCTGCGCAGGCGCAGCCTGAGGGACCAGCCCCTCCCCGATTACGACTATTGACCACAGAATTAGGGCAGTTGGACCCTTTTCTCATGGAGGATTACGAACGGCTTGACGCTAGTTTGCAAGCTTATACTCGTCTACTAGAACGACATCGTCAGTTCGGCGTGGATGCGCTGGGCGAAGAATATGAATCGGCCACCATAGTTTTGGGCAACCATTTGACTGAACCGCTACGAGGGTTACCCTCGGCGCCCCCAGTGTTTGCAAATATCCAACAGACAGATCAGGGCACACCCGTGGTGGTTATAGATTCTTTTGCCCATTTTCTATGGGCCCTTCCCGATTTGCTCATGTTATTGGGAGACTCGAACTTGGTGGCGTTCGACTTGGAGGGCGGAAGTGGCAGTGACGATTTGGTTTGGTGCGCGGCAGGACGCCACGATTACCACTCTACAGTTTATGTGTCCGGTGCGGGACGCACCTGACATGCCACGCCCTACTATTTTTGTGATCATGGTCGGGTATATTTTGGCCCAACTGAAAGACTTCTACCCGTTTTTGAAATTGCTCGAGCTGCTATTCGATCCGTGCCTACAGGCTTTTTGGGGTACGGTGGATATACCGGCGGATGCGTTACGCATTGCCCGAGCCTGGGGCATTCAAGGACTAGAGCAGCGGCTTGTTGAGACCCAGGAATACTGACTCCTCGTTTGGGATCTGCACCGCTCGAGTCACTATCGTGACCTTCAGTATCAAGGAAATTTACCGCCGGCAGACACCTTGACGCGTGACGATCGTGGGTTCATACGGGCGCAGGCCTCAGAAAAATGGCGGGCCAATGCCTGTTACCAGATCCGAAAGTGCATAGCTGTTGTTACCGCGGTTTTCACTTGGTCCCTCATGAGGCTGACTTGCGGTACGCAATCACCGATGTAGAGACGACATTCCACATTTTGGAGTTGATTCGAGCCCTGTTAGATCGTAGGGACAATGACATGGCACTACAATTGGCCACCTTGCATAATGCGTATGGGCCTTCAGTGGAGGAACATCTGCAAGAGGAACGCCGGCGGGGCTACGGCCCACACGCGGGATTCAGAAGCGCGACGCACGCACGCGCGATGTACAACATCAAGTTCAGATGGACGCGCTTCGTCAGCTTATACCCAGGCGCGTTGCTCCATCAGCGGATGACCCAATTCGGACCCAACCACTTTGGTCCTTTGACGAGCGGTTGGGCGGCCTGGTTAACCCAGCGAAGCCTATGAGAAACGTTATCTACCAGAGACTGATAGAGTTCGTGATTGGATGCGGTGGCGTTTTCGACGGACGCCTTTACACCCAATTGACTGGCGACGGGTGCAGCTGTCCTTGAACGGTCGACAGCATGCCAGAGACCCGGCCAAGCCTGGTGACCAGAGCGGCCAACAAGCGAACTTGGATCTCATGGAACAGACTAGCCGCCGGCCCACAACGAGCCCTGGAATATGCGCCTTCAGATAGAGAGGGATTTCCAGGTGAGAACGAGTCACCCGAAGCGGTTGCCCTAGTGATGCCTGACCGTGACGGTTGGCACAAGGAGGTCCCTATAGTGACCCAGAAACCGCCAAAGCCACCGCAAGAGGGGCGACGAGAGACGCAACGAGGTTCAGCAAGTACCCAGCAACTACCGGAGTTCATTAAGTTACCATCGGAGTCGCCGGGCGCGACCCGGGTCTTTACTAGCAAACGGTACTATCAGCAGCCGACTGCGTCAACTACAACTACGCCGCAGCGTGACGCTAAGGCACGAGCAGCCACTAATGAGCAGCGGTTTGGCGCAAAGCCTTTGGCATCCTGGTCTACACCTCCAACCCTAGCGTTGCGTCCAGAGCCTCCTATGCAGAATCCACTATGGGCTCACCAGGGTCAAGAGTATTTTCCCCCGTTACCAAAACCTACAACGCGTAAGAAGGAACCGTCAGAAGGTAGAAAGGGCGCGACGCCCGCCGAATTCTATCAGACACAAGAACAACCGTCTACATCAGCACAGGCTAGACAGCGGGATTAACGCGCACTACTGGGCCTGCCAGAGGAGGAGGAACTCCCCCTGTCAGAGGAAGGGCGCCGGCTCCGTATTTTGGTTGATTATTTCCCGCATATTACAGACCCGCGACAATTATTGAGCATGGATCCGGAGGTATTAGAACAAGCCCGCATTGCCTGCGGTCTAGTGGAGGATCCTACGGTGGCAGCTGGTACGGCGCCTCCGGGGCTTTCCCTAGTCACTATACCACCGGGGCTGCGTCCTCCGCAGCCAGCAGACATTCTGCAAGGGCCCACAGGTTTACAGCCGCCTCCTGTGACAGTGTGGCCGGTAACACCTCCACTACCTTCTAGGCCTTCTGATGAGGAACTGAAAGCAGTTGGTTTGACACCAGCTGTCTATGAATCACTACCGCCGCAACTCTGGCCCATGTTCAATCAGTTTGCCTTAGGATACCTTAGGATATCTGGCCTCTGCGGGACGCATTGGGCCGTCGCAACATGCGTTCGACCCTGCTGTCATTACCTATACGGCTCCACAACCGAATCCACAGCCAACAGGACCACATGATCGGTTCCTTGTTCCACCATATGCGACAGTTATGAGCCTACGTCAGGCGAGCGAAGCCGGTCGGACTGGATGTACGCAGGTCCGGCAGTTCATCGTGGTACCCATGATGGACCGGACGGCTGCCGATTTCGACCCTACAGCTTATCTGAATGCATTCCAGCAGGGACTGCCGGTGCATTGGCAGATACAGGAGGTCTTCTCACCAGACCTGCCCTGGTTCCGTCAGGTCATGCTGTGGCGGGATGCTTAGTCCAAATGCACCCATTGCATTTAATAGCGACGGTTAACCCGCTCGCACCTGGCGATGAATACTTTAGTCAAGTGACAATGACCTTGACACTGACGCCGGAAGTCAGGCAGGAAGCCGAGCTAGTTCGTGACGAACTAGATATGATGCAGTTACGACCAGGGCCAACTCTACAACAGAAAGGCCAGTTATACCGAGGGTCGCGGGCGTCAGGTATGCCTATGCCTACTTCAGTGAATTTGACTACACCCATATCGGCACCAGCTGTACTGGCGCCCCAGATACCATCACATAGAGCGTTTCGACCTATTCCATCGCAGGGTACTGTATATGCAACACCTGTGACTGTGACAGTCCCGAATGCTCCACCTCGGTTTGGAGGGCCTCCAACCGTTCGTCAACAACAAACACGGGATAGCTCAGCCTCTTCACGTGCTTCGACGGCAGCAGGTCCCCCACCCAAAAAGTGGGCGCCTGATATCGAGGGCACTGCAAGAGTAGGAGATGACTATGGAGCAGCTGCCTCAGCAGATGCGAGATATAGCCGAAGAGATCGATCTGAGTCGCGAAGTTCAGAATATCACACCTGTCGGGACGACAGAGGGCGTGAAGCCAGGTCCAGAAAGCGGAAACAACGAGAGTCGCCCAAGGATGGAACTTCGACACAGTACCGAGAATGGCGGCCGTTGCGGCCTGCTCAGCCGGCCCAACGCTCTCAACCTAGAGGCCGAGGACGCCCGTATAGTGCTACGGCTTCGACCAGAACACCTGTGTCTTCCCCTAGAACAATGATGTCTCAAGGACCACAGGTATCGACTACGCCGCGAGGGGCGTCTGCGAGTGGACCACGTGGTACGTATCAGCGGAAAGCTCCATCAAAGTATAGACGCCGAGACGATGATCAGTCGGGTTACCCGAGATCTCGTTCACGTAGTCGGCCACGGCAAGCTCAGGTGCACCCTGAAGCGCCGCGGAGACGTCGGAAAACACGGCAGTTACCTGCGTTTGGTATTCCCACTACCGCGACGGATGTGTGGAAATCGCAAGACTCAAGAAATGCGAATAATTTCCAGTCGTTTCGAGAAATCCTACACGAACAGTACATTCTGGCGAAGCACGCACAGTGGGGTCAGAGTAAACTACAAGATCATGCGCAACCTTCATACCCTGCTTTTAATCCTCAACAATCTTTGCCAGACGAGGTGGCACACCTGGGGATACAAGCAGTGTACTGGGAAGACTTTCGTGGTCGGTGGTGCGGTGTGCAGCTGCCTACGGCTATTGGGACTGACCACCCCCACACTACGTTGCTAGCGTTACGCAATGCGACGTTGGGCTGGTTCCCACAGCGTAGTCAGGAGCCTATTTCTATGACAACGGAGATCATGACCCAAATTAAGCATATCATGGAACAGGACCATCCGGCGTTACGCCAGTATTTTCAAACTCATGTTGATGCCAACCCGAACGGCGCAGGTGTGATGGTTAGTTGGACGTTTAAATCTATTGACGCCTCCGCCTTGGAAGACCCAGAACCAGAAGTTCCTTTGTTCTCGATAGCGTCCTCGGCAGCTTGGGGACACGCGGCTTTGTTAAAGCGATGCGTGCCGGAAATGACTCCATACGAGCATTTCTTTACCAAGCCAAAGTCTCGCGCATTTCGTGACGTTTGGTGCGCAACAACACAGATCATTGACCGTACGAAGGCCATCGGAAGGCCTATTGGCACTGGTATCAGCCTCCCGTGGATGGACTCCACGTGATCCCGGAACGGGAATTTTTGGTTCCTTACTTCCGGCAGGATTGCCAGAACTCATATATGCACCCAGTCGAAGGGGCGTAAGTGTGCCGCAGATCCCGGAAATTACATTCCCAATGCCGGAATACGTCTACCAGTACCGCAAAACGGAATTTGCCCACGACGAGGACACTTTGAATTTCATTACCAGCGACTTCGACCGCCCGGGTCAGTCCCTTAAAGTTGCGGTACGCAACCGTTTAGAGGCAGAGCTGCAACGGATCTTTGTCGACAATTGGAAAGGCGGGTACCAGGTCCGTACCATGGCACGCCTGCACTGGCAGACATTCTACCAGTCGGCCGCCTTGCACAGTTACATGTTGCGGCATCCCGCGGCATTGTATGGTGAAGCTTCCGGCGAGACGTTTTGGGGCTTCAAACCGGCACTACCCAACGACGTCTTGATACGATGCGTCGATTATATGGCTGGCGAACAGTTCGACCCCTGGTTCCAAAGAACCAATTGGTTCAACGGGATGTCGATCCATGGGTCGTACTGGACGGAAATTATGCTCCGGTTTACCCAGGGCGGTCTACATGACTTTTACGACGACTGGGAAGCGCGAACCCCGCTGTCCGCGGTGGATTACGACGCTTTTATGGGAGTCATCCCTAAACGGATTGACCACGCGACTGCGGGATAGGAACGAGGTTCTTTGGGACGGATTACCCGCCTCCCCAAATGAGAGCTGCATCATTACGATTGCAGACTAATAGAACGGGTGAACATATTGCGGGTCTAGCACCTCCTGGGGAGGAGACCAACGTTTATTATCCTTGCATCGGCGTCATCCTTTATGATCCCTTCAACGCCCACCGTGCCCACTCCACTCTACCCATCGATCCTTCCAGCCCCTTATGGTTCGATTTTTGAGCCACCCGGCTCAGATTAAGGTAATACCGGTGACCGGGTTACCTTCTGTACAGTTAATAGTCGTGACGATTATTATCTAGTCCCTTTTCCATCACCATAACGGCGGAGGTTCATCCTAACGGCGGAGGTATATCATAACGGCGGTGGTTCTCATCCCTCATCATTCCATCATATGACTTTCTTTATTGGACTTTATATTACTGGATTGGACTTACTCTTACTGGGACTTATATTTACTTATATGATGATTTAATCCCTTTGGCGGTAGTACAAAATGTCTTATTTTAAAAGAATTTTACTTACATTTTAACCGGTGTTTCGCGTTTAAGTTAACTTCTAGACTCCATTTAACCCCCCTAATTTAATTTTACTTAATAGCATAGTGCCACGAGGGTACTTGGGGACTCCTTTGTACCCTTTTGGTTCTTCTTATACATGCTTAATCATGTTTTGGACTACTTTGTAGTTCCTCTTTTAATTTTAATTACTTATATTTTACCTAAAGACTCCACAAACTTACTCCTAACCTTACGCGAAACACTGTGATTTACTTACTTAATCTTAAATTCTACTAAATTAACCTATTTTAATAACCTTTTTGGTTCTCAAATTTTGTGGATGATCCGAAGGGAAGTGAGGTAGTCGAGCGAGCTTAGGCCCACCCTCTCACCCAGCCGAAATTTGCGCTCTGTGAGCTGTGCGAGAGGTTACCTCCATACCTTAGCCTGAAGATGCTCTCATGAAGCGGACATTCTGGTTCTTTTCCTCTTTTTATAATCTGTGTTCTTTTTACGGGTACTTGTACCTCGCCGTGACGGCTGGAGGACTGTATTTTCCCCAATTGCGCACTGTCCCAGTGGCAAAATAATGGCAGTTTCCAAGCCCATTTTTCTAGCTGGTCGTCACTAGTCCGCTGACGCCAAGTCAGCCCTAACTATGTTCCCTTATTTAGTCATGTTTAGCTAGTTTTCTTGTTTTTATATCATTTTATAACTTCCCATGTATTACTTGTGTTTTTTTCGTACGTACGTTATGAGACACATTTACCAAAAATTCGTCTAAAATTTTCTGAGTTTAAATTTTTGACTACTTTTTGGTTATGTTTGCCCTCGCAGGGGCTCGGGCGGTAAGCCCTGGGGAGATGTACTGAGGCGGCGTGACGTCGGTCCTCTAAAAATATTAATGTGTGTGATTGAATTTAATTTGGATTGAAATTAGTGTAGAAATGTTATTTTAGAAAGAATGTATAAGGTGTATAATTTATGTTGAAAGTGTGTTGTGAAATTCGTTTGAAATTATTGTGTGAAATTTATGTGAAAAGTCTTTTAACTGAGAGTTTTTATTGTGTGCGTGTGTAAATTACATATATATGTGTCAGCCAGCCTAGTCAATAGGTGGCGCTGCATGCTTGTCGATTTTCGCTAAGGCTCTCTCCCAGCATCTCGTCTTTCAAGGGGGTCTCAAAATTAGCCAATCAAATTCTTCCACGGCCTTTCAAAACTAGTTTAATTTCCCTAGCCGTCTACACTTCAGTCTTGTGTTTTTCTTTCATTCAGAGCGGTCGTATGTTATTTTACTCAGCCTCCCTAGCCCTACATATTTGCTGTGCTTTATTTACCTGCATTATCATTATTATGGGTACCACTTTAGACTCCTGTATGCTCCAGGGTGACCCTGTAGAGCTACATTACTGCTAATTATTTGTACTTGTCTAATTAAAAATTATCTGCTCTTTATTATTATGAAAGTTTCTCTTTTGGTATTTTTCCTTTAATAATTTTTCTGAATGTCTTCAAAATTATTCTGATAGGTTAGCTTCTCTTTGTTAAGTTAGTTCTCCGTAGTTTGTTTACTGTATTCCCTTGGCTTGGTAGAAATTATTTCGTATCTTTATTTTGTATTTAAAGCTCGTGTATTATCTAGTTAGGTTAATTTCTCTGCACTGTATCTTCTTCAAATTTTATTGTACGCATTTCCAGGTTCGCCCCTTTGTCCAGCATATTTTTAAAGTAAATGTGGTCTCATTTTTGGACCATTTTAGGACGTCTCTTTTAGTTAGGTTTTTGTATTAGACTTGTATCTTCGATAGGTAAGACTTTTCTAAGATTAATTGGGTAGGTAATTAGTGTGGGTAGGTGTGGGTGTTATTGGGTAGGTTTAAGCGTGTATTTTTCAGCAAATTTGGGGTAGGCCATTTATTATTTCAGTCTTTGCTCTTCATCGGCGGTCAAACTCCGTTCGGTAGGATTTACTTAGGTCTTTTTGGCGAGGTTAGTTAGGTCGACTGGAACTACATCTCCTCCAGGTTCGACGTTCTTCCTGTGCACAGTTTCCCACTCGTAAAGTTTGGTTAGTTCGTACACTTCCAACTTTACATTACACTTCCAACTTTACAATAGAGCTTGCCTATCGGCATACTCTTATCATTATGTACTCTTGGTAATATATAAAACCCAGGTAAATCAGGATCCCAGGAGGCGGGCCCCCTGAAGCAGCCTCTCTGCACACTCCGACAGGAGAGCAGCGAAAGCTTATCGTGCGCCATATCGTGCAGTACAATTGTACTGCACGGTGTAGCGTGCAATTCAATTGTACACAGGTGGTTGTAGCATGGCTCGGTTACTCTGAGTCATGTTACAAGTGTAAGTTGTAGCACAGCCAGGAGTACTCTCAGAGATTTGTATGCACACTACCAGGCGAAGCTCCGAGTGAAGGGCACGAGTGCGCGAAGCGCACGAGTGCCCTTCACGTAGTGATGTTTACGCTGGCCTATTTAGTTTCAGTTTCAGTTTCAGTTTCAGTTTCAGCTCCACTTTCAGACAGGTTTCAGTTTCAGTTTCAGCTCAAAATTTGTTCTAGTTTCAGTTTCAGTTTCAGTTTCAGTTTCAGCTCTTAGTTTAGCTTAGTTTCAGTTTCAGTTTCAGCTCCAAATTTGTTATAGTTTCAGTTTCAGTTTCAGTTTCAGCTCTTACTAAAATGAGTTTCAGTTTTAGTTTCAGTTTCAGCTCCAAGTCTTTTATAGTTTTCAGTTTCATCTCCAAGTCTTTTATAGTTTTCAGTTTCAGATCTGACAAAAATGAGTTTCAGCTTTTGTTATCCTTTATGTTATCTTTATGTTATGCTAATCAAATTAATTAACTGCTATTTAGTTTCCGTTCCTAATTCTGAACTTTCACATTATCTCATTAGACATTTTTGTTTGTGGCAGGCAGGGCACTGCGAAATGTCGGTGTCTTTGCGAATTCTTTCCATAGTTAATATCAAGAACACGAAGCACAATATATAATGCTCAAGTACAAGTACAACCATTTAACCTTTCCCATTGGATACTTCTACAACTTCGTCTATCTATACTAAAAATGCGTTGCAGCAATCTAAAAGGGAATTCATAGCTATATAATTAACCCTAAATTTGAGGTTATTTTTAGTCGTTGGAGCTGGACTACTTGTCCTTATGTAATGATTTTATAAGATGTTGTCAATTACGTCGGGCAAATCTTAAAATTCTGTTCAATGATTAGTTTAATATTCTGAAAAAAGAAAATTCGTTGGAAACAGATCAAATAAACATTGCCATACAGTAGTATTTTAACATTTTAATGCACTATTAAAATTATACAAACGTTTTGGTGTAGAATTACTTACTTGGTCACTCTCTACAATTTTAACAGTAAAAGCACTAGTCAAACGTTTATATTTAGATACATGGCTGGAATTTTACATGCTGGGAACGGGATCCAGTTTTTGAAACACTCGTCTATGTTAAGCATGCATACGCTGGAGCTGAAACCTATTTCAGCTTCAGCTGGAGCTGAAACTAGTTTCAGCTTCAGCGAGAGCTGAAACTAGTTTCAGTCTCAGTGTGGAGCTGAAACTGTTTCAGTTTCAGTTTCAGCTCCAAAATTGTTTTAGTTTCAGTTTCAGTTTCAGCTCAAAAGTTATTTGAATTTCAGTTTCAGTTTCAGTTTCAGTTTCAGCTCTCACTTCGACTAAGTTTCAGTTTCAGTTTCAGCTCCAAATCGATTATGGTTTCAGTTTCAGTTTCAGTTTCAGCAACTGAAACTGAAACATGTACAAGCTGAAACTAGGTTTCAGTTTCAGTTTCAGCTGCTGAAACAACACTACCTTCACGAGGGCTTCGCCTGCAAGTGAGCTCACAAATTTCTGAGAGCACTCCTGGCTGTGCTACAACTTACACTTGTAACATGACTCAGAGTAACCGAGCCATGCTACAACCACCTGTGTACAATTGAATTGTACGCTACACCGTGTCAATTGACAACTGGCTTGTAATAGGGCTCAAAAAGCCAGAAGACTTTCGTCTTCTGGAATGTCATGTCTTGAAGAACTGACTTTTATTTTAATTTTTAGTCGTTTAAATGCTGTTCAACCTAATTTGCATATTTATGTTGGCGGAAAGTATATAAGGAGGAGAAATTCTAGATCAGAGCAGTCAGACCTGCTGGCTGTCAGCATCCTCGCTGCACACTCCGACAGGAGAGCAGCAAAGGCTACGGTGTAGCGTGCAATTCAATTGCACGCTCGTGGTTGTAGCATGGTTCGGTTACACTGAGCCATGTTACAATTTTGATTGTAGGAATAAGCGATATAACTTGCTAAAATGGTAGTTTCTGACCTATCGAAGTTTGGAAATGACATTATTATATGAAAATTCAGCTGTAGTCGCTACGTCACTTAATAAATAAACTAGAATGGATTGAACTTTTATGAAATTGCTACACGAAATATACTTTATCTTTAGGCTTTGCTTAAAACACAGATTGTACTCCCCGATCAAGGTTCCAGCTCATTTAACGTTTGTGCAAGCATAACATGTTCAAAGCTAGCGAAAACAAAGACGAAAACTAGTGCAGTGAGCTTTGAACTCGCACAAATTTTTGTTCAACGTTTAAAGCGTTAATTTCGCTTGATGCATGTTATAGGGAACTTTAATGCACAAAAATGTCCAAATTATAGAAGCGGGTCAAGTGAGTCGACAAATTTTTAGTAGGTCACGGATGGTGGGTGTGGGTCAAAGCCAGAGATGCGCGGGTCGCGGGTATACTCGCGGGTCACTAAATTGCTACCCACTTATAAGTCTGGCCTACTGATAACGATTGAAACATAACATTTCGTGCAGAATTGGATACCCAAGTTTTTCAAGCAAAATTTTTTAGTGGCTGCTCTTTCAGGGTGTGGAAAAGAAGAATGCTTAAAGATTAAGGGAAAACATTCGATATCCGGAGCCCAACTCGGGCGCCAAGCACTGATCATTAATAACTCTTGTTAATTCTTATTTGTTACATAGTTTTAAATCTACAGGTAATCACTGACTGAAGAAAGCAATTTCAATTGTCATGCTGGATTTAGCTATGCTTGAGTCCAAGGCCTGGTCTGTAGCTGACAACTTTGAAATATACATTTGAAAGGAGCTGAGCTTCTTTGAACGTTACAACTGAAACTTGGTCACTATTGTGTCTATCCATAGCTTCGTCATTAGTGGGCAAAGGTTCCTATTCCTAATACAGCGGAAATTGTGTTCACATCCATAGAATGGGTTAGTAAGGCCTTTACCTTTATTTGTGTTGCTAGGCAACTACGTTCCTGTATGGCTTTCTTGGGTAGACATGAACTGTCACTGCTCATATTTATAATACACTATCCTATGCTTACGTTACACATAGCTGAAAGGCACTGACGATACAAATAGTGTTAATATCCACTTTTTAAGGAGTTATCGGCATTAGAGTCTTAGTCGGTGTTTTAAGCATCTTCTAAAAATAAAGTAGACATACTCTTCCCAAGAGTGAGTGAGCGAAGTGAAGTTAGAGATGACTAAGCCTGAAGATCTTAGTGTTAGAATTTTAAATGTATTGAAAGTCCCGCCGCATAGTAAATGCTGTGAGATATTAAGTAATCATCATTTTTCAGTGCTGGTATTACCGAGTGTGGGAACGTGTATTTTCGAGATTACAGGTCAGGATCAGGTCATGGTGTAAGGGAAGCAGGCATAGGAAAGATTGATAAGCCTGCAATGGGAGTTCAGCTGATGGTCCCGTGGTGTAGTGGTTTAGCATGTCTGACTCTAGAGCAGAAGGGCCGTGGTTCGATCCCCGGCGGGACCAACTCTTTACTTTCAATGGTGAGTGAAAAGCTAAAGCTCCCTCTTCCCTTCTCTCTTCTAGGTCCTGGTTTCGTGGGTACGAGGGTGCCTGACGCCTCCCGTTCGGGCTTGTCCTTGGTTTCTTCCTGGTCCACCAGCCCTGGTAGAAGCGCTACATGTGGCGAGGCTGCCTCAGGACCCGGATTGGACTCCTGTCTCCGGTCCCCCAGTAGTTGCTTCTGGTTGGTTGGATCTAAAGGGGTCTGGAACGTGTGTCGGGGGAGCACGGATCCCTTGGGCTCAGAATGCCCTGCGCTGGATGCGCTCTCGGTTCGATTCCGAGTTGAGTAAGCCGCGGGACGCGTCTTAAAGAAACCCGGGGGAGATGTAAGGGAAGCAGGCATAGGAAAGATTGATAAGCCTGCAATGGGAGTTCAGCTGATGGTCCCGTGGTGTAGTGGTTTAGCATGTCTGACTCTAGAGCAGAAGGGCCGTGGTTCGATCCCCGGCGGGACCAACTCTTTACTTTCAATGGTGAGTGAAAAGCTAAAGCTCCCTCTTCCCTTCTCTCTTCTAGGTCCTGGTTTCGTGGGTACGAGGGTGCCTGACGCCTCCCGTTCGGGCTTGTCCTTGGTTTCTTCCTGGTCCACCAGCCCTGGTAGAAGCGCTACAATGGTTTAGGTCTCTCAAGGCTGTGCGGAGTCCTAATCACTGATTAGACTGTGTTAGTAAATTAACAAAGAATTCAGGCATTTTACGCAAAATTTTCATTAATCATCTACACCACATGGCCTTTGATAATACTTTCGTACTACAAACCTAACCCTCCAATCAAACTATATTTTAAGTGATCAAAACAGTACAAATAAGATATAATTAAAATTAGTATAAACTTCAATTTCACAGAAAGTGAACATTGTTCTTTCAGATTTCTTTTGACAGCTGCTGTAGTCAGTCTACATTCAATCCGATTGTGTTGCACAGCGGCTTCGCAATGAACTCTGATTATCCAACTGCTGATATCATTCCCCGGTGCACCTGCGGCCAGTGCACTCACTGCCTCGAATTTCTGGACCATTTGAGCGAGGTCAGACTGAGGCACAAAGCTTACCTGGAAACATTGGAAGCCGCCAGACAGACCTTAGCTCAAACTCAAGGCCATGATTCTTCATTGGAGCAGTATCAAGTGGACGAGGTTGTTTCTTCCGGTCCCGCGAAGAAATCACTGCATCAGGGTCCGCGTCAGCGACTTTATGAGAAACGACACGAAACGACGCTCAAACGCTATCAAAGCTCTCGAAGTACGACTTCGAGCTCGCTAAGATCAACGGATGCAAGTCATTCCTCAGAGAGCCCAGCACCACAGTTGCCGTCTGACGGCAGTTCGGGTGAACAGGCAAGGACTGGAATTAACACTGTCATTAATCTACCTCAAACTAATATTGGTCTGCCAACAGATTCTCCGGACTGGAAGCCAAGAGTTACCATCCCTCGTCCTTTTCGAATGACCATTCGAGAGGAACTCGGATTTCCAAAACGCTCACATTCAGAACGACATATTCAGGAGATGTTAGAAGAAAAGAAACGTGAAGATCAGGAAAGACAGATTAATCGGTTCAAAGTAAGTTCTAAATAAATTTCTGCTTTTGCACTTTTTGTAGATCCTAGCAACGTTTTAACCATTTAAATTATCTAACGTTAAATCTGTTTAAGGCGACTTAGCCTTCTAAAGTTACTCTAAGAGAGGCAGCCACTGCACTGCACTGCATCTGCATTGTGCTGTATCAGCTAGGGTGACTAGTTTAACTACTAGGCATAGTTACTAATTGGTATAACATGGATGTGTTTAGGAAAAGAAGAATAGTAAAACCAGATTGAAGCAGGCTTCTAATCATGGTTTAGAATGATGTAGATGACTTCTGTTTGATCGTAAGAGCGTATTGTCCTGGGTCAAGAATTCCTATCATTATTTCTTTTCAATTTAGGCTCGACCAATCCCACCCAGCACATTCCTTCCCATGTACGAACACATGGTGGAACATGCAGAGGAGAAACGTCGACGGAATAAACAACAAACCAAAGAGCGCCAGAGATTGGAACAAAAGCCGTTTCATTTCTCTTCAACAACTCCGGAACATTTGCGTCGAGCTCGTTCCATGGAAGTTTTCAGGTTTGCTGCTATCGTTAGGAATATATTTGTGCTATTGTTTCTTGCGAGGAAGATAATATGAAATATGGATGTGCGTACAACAATCTATTTCTGTAAGCTTTATTTCAGATATTCACCAGAAGATACAAGAGTGTTTCATGCAGAGCCAGCGCCTTCCCATATTTTAAATTCTACTATTGACAGAAAGCTGAAGTTGCAGGAAGAACGGCGAAAGCAGCGAATAAAGGATAGAGCGGAAAGCACGTTGCTAAATGCCAGAACCCCTCGTCTCCTCAGGGTATGCAATATATACAAATTAATCGCAAAAATCATTAGTACAAGTATCCCTTGTGTGAATAATTGTAATTCACAAACCTCAAGTAAGCCCTTTTTTATTCTTTACAATGAAAAATTCTAGACTTTGTCACTGCTCTGCACAGCACAAACGTCGTTTAGCAAAAACGTGACAAAACTTTTGGTTTACTTCTGTATTTTGGCCATATTCTGAGGTAATCATGTTGGTGATGACAGATTGCATACAAAATAGTGGATGAGCTGTCCGTGGTGGAAGACAAAATTGAGACCCCTTGCGTTCAATTGACTAGGAATTTTGATTAAAACTAACTATAATTAATGAACCATGACGCATGTTGTAATAACTACATCAGAGAAAGCGTTAACCCGTTTTGTCCACTGTTCCCATTATGGGAACAAGCACTTTTAGAGCAGACCTGCATGTATGGTTTCTGGTTTCAATTTCTGCATTAATTTTGTATACTACTATGAGCAGCTTGTATTGATTTAGTTCTATTCTCATTACCATCCAGCCCGCAGCTGCCACAACGTGTTAAATTTTGTTGACATCACTTGAATTTCACCAAGAGTACATGATTTCACTCAGTATTGATTACCTAAGCCCATTTTTATGTTGCTGAATAGGCATGGATGTCGGGCTAATAGAATATGTTGCTTGTCCTTGCTTGTTACAATGGCATAGCCAATTAGTTACCAAACTTAACTATATATCACGGTGTCAACTTTGAAAGTTACCACAGTGGGAACAGTGGTGTGTCTACAGAATGCAGAGCAAGTGCAGACCACATACTCAAACGTAAGCGTTCATAAATTTTTCAGAGAATATCCCGATCAAATCAAGATCTTCATAGTTCATGTCAACAGCGAGAATATGCTCATATTCCGAAGGTTCATCATCGGATTCCTGATTTCAATGCTGAATATAAGCAGGTGCACATTTTGTAAATTATAAACCTGTTATATCCCAATAAATGTAGGATTAAAGCCGGGTTCACACTGGAGTCTTAAGTCGCAAGTCTTAAGTCTTTAGGGCTTAAAACTTGGGAAATTGGTTCACACTGAGTCTTAAGTCGTAAGGTCGTAAGTCTTAGGCTGCTAAAGACTTAAGACTTAAGACTCGCTTGATTCACACTGCAGTCTTTAGTCGTTAGTCTTAAGGTTTTAACTTGCTTAAGACCTTAAGACTGGACATGAAATAAATTTATCTCTTAAGACTTAAGACTTACGACTAAAGACTAAAGACGTCAGTGTGAAGCAAATCCAGTACAGACTAAAGACATAAGACTTAAAACTAACGACTTAAAACTAAAGACTTAGGACTCCAGTGTGAACCCGGCTTAAAATTAGAATTATTTTTGAAAACAATCAATAGATATGTTGCGCTTCGACCAGGGCTGGGGAACAAAGAAGAAACCAAGGACAAGCCCGAACGGGAGGCGTCAAGTACCCTCGTACCCACGAAACCAGGACCTAGAAGAGAAAAGGGAAGAGGGAGATACAGCTTTTCACTCACCATTGAAAGTAAAGAATTGGCCCAGCCGGGGATCGAACCACGGCCCGTCTGATCCGGAAACAGACATGCTACCGCTACACCACAGGGCCATCAGCTGAACTCCCATATCAGGCTTATCAGTCTTTCCTATGCCTGCTTCCCTTACATCTCCCCCGGGTTTCAATTAAGACGCGTCCCGCGGCTTACTCAACTCGGAATCGAACCGAGAGCGCATCCAGCGCAGGGCATTCTGAGCCCAAGAGATCCGTGCTCCCCCGACACACGTTCCAGACCCCTTTAGATGCAACCAACCAGAAGCAACTACTGGAGGACCGGAGGCAGGAGTCCAATCCGGGTCCTCCTGGCAGCCTCGCCACATGTAGCGCTTTTGCCAGGGCTGGTGTACCAGGAAGAAGCCAAGGACAAGCCCGAACGGGAGGCGTCAAGTACCCTCGTACCCACGAAACCAGGACCTAGAAGAGAGAAGGGAAGAGGGAGTTTTCACTCACCATTGAAAGTAAAGAATTGGCCCCGCCGGGTTTCGAACCACGGCCCTTTTGATCCGGAAACAGACATGCTACCGCTACACCACAGAGCCATCAGCTGAACTCCCATATCAGGCTTATCAATCTTTTCTGTGCCTGCTCCGCTACAGATACCTATGATGTTGTTGGCTATAATCTTGTTTTCCTAATCCTTTCGCACAATTTCTTGTTCCTTTGTCATTCTTTCCTTTGTCTCTTAAACTACATTTGCATTCAATTTTGCAGTGGCAGCACACATTGCGACAAGCCAAACGATCAAACCACATTACGATTCCTGAGCCTTTCGTGCTGGAAACTGATCTAAGACACAGAAACGGGGTATGACAGAAACTGCTTAACTTATTTAATGAAAATTTAGACGGTCGATCAATGCGGTCATTTTTATAACAGTATTCAAACAAACTGATAGAAAAAAATTGACGAAAGCTATGTTTATTGTGGGCTGCTGAACTTTGTCCGTAGATGGTGTTTTGGTTTTCAGTCTCCCCATGCCAGCTGCATCTCAGAACCTCGAAGGATGATTCCGGATCCAATAAAGCGATGCGATTTGCCTCTTCGACGATACTCTTCTATGCACGAGATAAGATCAACTATTGCCTCTGAAGCACGGGCTGAAAGCATAAGGTTAATATGGTGTTTTATTCTTCGCCGATTCTTTGACACTAGTACAAACTTGTTGTTTGTTTCTTTTCTGAAAAGCAAGAAATCTTCCAATAACTTTGTCTGTATTCAACGTTTACTAGTTTTTATGCTACTGTCTTAGGAGCCACTACAACCGACAATTATTGATTATTAACCAAATAATTTTTGTATTGTGAATGAGTACTAAATTTAAAGCTTAAAATTTAAATGAAAATTAAATTAAATAAAAATTATTTATCAAAATCTTTTCAGTCTTTACTTACTGTTAACTGTCTTTACTTACTGTGGTTTAGTTGAATACATTTTCGTTTTTCTTAGTTTCGCAAACTTTCCAACTCTAACGGAAAGCTTCACATCAATTTTATAGATATGTTTGGATTTTAGGCAAAAGTATCAACCAAGGCAACAGCCGGTGTCAAATTTTGATCCCCGAACCAGAAGCAGGGTTAATCGTTGGCTAAGGCAGGAGAAGCGACGATACCAGCGCAGCCAATCTTCAGACAAAATAAGAGAACTACGGTGAGGAATCCTTTATGTCGAGCCATCCCTCCCTACAATCTCTTAAAGTTTCCAGTCAAACGAAACAGAAAGATTGGTTGATTGAAAACATTATCTGAAAGCATGTCGGAAGGCACCTTCCACACAAAGCGTTTTGTTAACTTCAATAACGGTGCTGTAAGTAAACAAAACTGCACAAAACAGCCCACCTTTCCCCATTTCCTCACCAACCAGCCAGACTGCGGCGATCCCGATTCTTTATCACTCTGGCAACCTTTAGCCTTCTTTGCAAATCTACATTATTGCTCAAATCTTGAAGCAAGCATTTTGATTATCTTGCTACTTACATTTAGGTATATATGCTATTCATTCATGAGTCTTGTGTATCAACATCTAAAAGGCTCACACTAAATGCTGTTTGTTTGTACAGCTGATCCTAAATGTTTGTGTAATAATTTAACGTTATCGATTAACAATTTTAATCATATAGGGAGGCTGAGAGGAGACGCAGAGAAGATTATGAAAGGGAACTGGAAGAAATTGAAAAACGGTTGACAACAAGACCAACCATTATGGAGCGACAACAGATCGTAAACAAGCATTAATAATTTTTGATAATATAATACAACATCAGTTCATGTCCATAGTGTAACTGCTTAAAAAATTTCATTAATGTTTCAGATAGTATCTGCAATTTAAATTAATTTATATTAAGGAAGATTTTCCTGAATTAATTACAGAATCACAATAGTGTTACAAAACCGAATCAGTGTACTGTATTGTACACAAACACAACTGTACAGAGAGTAACACCAATGTGTATAGAAGTTGTGTGCTCATCTATTGAACCAAGAGTTCATAATTCTATTATATTTTAGAAGAAGAGTAAGCCACTAGAGGGCTTCTCTTCTTGGCATTACGTAACGGTGCTCCGACCACAATACGCGAATGTTCCCCCGTTGGGGGGGGGGTCGACAGGCATACCCCCTCCCCGTTTGGTGGTGGGGGGGTAGGCAGAAAAGGGTCCTCGTTTGGGGGGACAGACAGGCAAAGATTGGCTGAATCTGATATGCTGTTAGCGATCCCCCCCTCGAAACGGGGACCCCTTTTGCATACCCCCCACCAAACGGGGACCTCTTTTCTGCTACCCTCCACCAAACGGAGGAGGGTATGCATTGTCGAACAGAGCTACCCCCCACCAAACGGGGGAACATTCGCGTATTGTGGGCGGAGCACCGTTACGCAATGCCAACAAGAGAAGCCGTCTAGTGGCTTACTCTTCTTCTAATATATAGTGCAATTATGCACTCTTGATTGTACTCTTCGGCGTACTGGTTAGCACTCCTGCTGACTGCATTCCGGAAGGTCTGTGGATCGGTTCCTGGTGGAGCCAAATCTTACACCAGTGGAAACATACTGAGTCATGTTCAGAGATAGCCCGCATAAATACCTTCACTTCACACACTATTTCTCTTATTTTA